>CANXYC010733260.1:0-17350 GCA_948193065.1 Aleurites moluccanus
AGAGCAGAATGGTGTCTCTAAAAGAAGAAATAGAAGTGTTATGGAAATGGCAAGAAGTATGATGTTTGAGAAGAAGCTTTCTCAATTTTTTTGGGCAGAGGCTATTAATACTGCTGTATTTCTTCTTAATAGGCTTCCCACGAAAGCCATTAAGGATAAAACTCCATTTGAAATGTGGTTTCAGTTCAAACCATCTGTGAAGTCCTTAAAGATCTTTGGTTCTATTTGCTACTCTCATGTTCCTGCTGCAAAGAGAAGCAAATTGGATTACAAAGCTGAAGTTGGCATCTTTCTTGGATATGTTGTTTTTTCCAAAGGTTATAGAAGTTACAATTTGAATTTCTAGAAGGTGAAAATTTGTAGAGATGTCACAGTAGATGAAAAAAGTTATTGGGATTTTAATGAGAAGCAAGTTGTAAGGGACTCTTTTTCTGAAATTGAAAGCCCTTATATGAAGGAAGGCACTGGTTCAAAATTAATAGAAGAGGAAAGCTCAGATGATGATCTCTTAGCTAAAGAGAAGTTACAAAAGATGAAATCATTAGCTGACATATATGAAAGATGCAACTCTGTTATTGAGCCAGTCAACTACTCTGAAGCTTCATAACATGAGCAGTGGAGATTGGCAATGAAGGAGGAGATTGATATGATCAACAAGAATGAGACATGGAAGCTTGTTGAAAGAGCTCAAAACATAAATGTTATTGGGGTGAAATGGATATTTAGAACTAAGTTGAATCCAGATGGAAGCATTTTCAAGTATAAGGCCAGGTTGGTAGTTAAGGGTTATTCTCAACTATCAGGAGTGGATTTTGGAGATATTTTTGCACCTGTAGCCATATATGATACAGTGAGGCTTATTCTTGCTATTGTTGCTAGCAAGAGTTGGAAAGTCTATCATCTTGATATAAAGTCAGCATTCTTGAATGGTTTTCTTGAACAGGATATCATCATTGAGCAGCCTGAAAGTTTTGAAATTGAAGGCAGCAAAAACAAAGTTTACAAACTTTGTAAAGCTCTTTATGGACTGAAACAGGCTCCAAGAGCCTGGTATAGCAGGATGAATACTCACTTGTTATCTTAAGGTTTCTCAAGAAGTCAAAATGAACCAACATTGTATGAGAAGCAAGAAGAAGAAGGACAACTAATAATCTCACTCTATGTTGATGACTTGTTGTTGACTGGTAGTAATTCAATTCAGGTTCAAATTTTCAAAGAAAGAATATTGCAAGAATTTGAAATGAATGATCTTGGAGAAATGAAATATTTCCTTTGTTTTGAGGTTCATCAAACTGAAAAAAGTATTTTCTTTTCTCAACATAAATATGCCTTGGATTTACTTAGCAAATTTAATATGGAGAATTGTAAGGCTACTGCTGTGCCTCTTGTGCCTCATGAGAAGTTGAAAAAGGATGATGGTGAATCTAAAGTTGATGCTACAACTTATAGAAGTCTGGTTGGGAGTTTGTTGTATCTTACAGCTACAAGACCAGACTTGATGTATTCTGCAAGTCTCTTATCCAGATTTATGCAATGTCCAAGTAAGAAGCATCTTGAAGCTGGAAAAAGGGTACTTAGGTTTCTTAAAGGAACCTCAGATCATGGAATTTCATTTTGTCAAGATAATGCAGCTGTGCTTATGGGATTTTCTGATAGTGATTGGGCTGGAAGCTTAGATGATTACAAGAGTACTTCTGGTTACATATTCTTTTATGGTTCAAGTCCTATCTGCTGGAATTCAAAGAAGCAAAAGCATTGTTGCTCAATCTATAGCAGAAGAAGAGTATGTTGTTGCTGCCTCTGCTGCAAATCAAACAATTTGGCTTAGGAAATTACTTGTAGATATCAAGCAAGAAGCAAGTGAAGCAACTGCAATTTATGTTGATAACAAATCTGTAATTTTCATGGCTGAAAATCCTATTCAGCATGGAAGAACAAAACATATTAATGTCAAGTTTCATGCTTTTAGAGAAGCTGAGAAGAATGAAGACATTAAACTAGTTCATTGTATCTTTGAAGAGCAACGGGCTGATATTTTTACCAAGGCACTGTCAAAGTCTAAATTTGAAGCTATGAAGATCATGCTTGGAGTGACCAAAAACAAGTTCAAGGAGGAGTGTTAGAGTGAAATTATTTTTGGTTAAGTTATTTTGCTTTTTGTATTTAAAATTACTGTCAAAAGATTGAATCCTTAATTTAAGAGAGTTTACATGCATTCCTTAACTTAAGGATTTAAACCATAACAGTTGGTAAATGGCTTTTGTATGTCTTATCCAAAGTGGTTTAGCTTGAGTGTTAGTTAAGCAAGTCATGCTTAGTGTTGTCTTTGTAATTTGCTATATATATCAAGAAAAGTGTGTGAGATAATATCATTCATTTTTTTTTCAAAATTATTGCCACGTTTTTACAGTTTTTAATATTGAGTTGTTCATTATTTTCATCTACTTTTGCAAAGTTTAACACTTCTCTTCCATATCTACTTCCAAATATAAAATTCAATATACTTATAAGAAGAGAATCTGGAAGGATTATATATATATATAGCTTAAAGCTAGCAAAATTAATTAATTCTTCAAAATATATAAATTTAAAAAAATTATCATGCTTCTGTATCAAAAGAAAAATGGAAGACTATTATGAGGTCTTGTATATATCCTTATAAAAAAACTCTTATGTGCTCAAAATTAATAATCCCTAAAAAGCTTATAGTCAAAATATACTAGAAATTATCATATAGAATATCAACATTTATGCAAAAAAATGCTACTGATATTAACTATGTTATGACAAAGTACAAGGGAATAACTTTTGGATAAATTCATTACTAGTTAGGTTTATGATTAAAAAGTACACACCCTGCTTCTGTACCAATTTATTTAAAATGTATAATTTATATATATATATATATATCCATTTGATGTGATAATAATTTATAAAATAAAGATATATTAATATTTTTTAATGAAAAGATATTATTAGTTAAAATATTTTTTGAATACATTTATTTAATTTTTTTTTTTTTTTGCATATATAAAGAAAAAAATTTATATATACTGGATGTATATGTTAATCTAATTAAATAAAAATATATGTGATGTTTAAATTTACCAGAATCCACCAAATTTAAAAAAAGAAATAGACCATGTGAATTTTAAAGTTATTAAATTAGTATTTGGGAACTAATTAATAGTAACTAAATAATATTGTTAGTATAAAAAAAACTAATATTGTTAGTTTTGTCCTGATATTAATCATAACTATGACGACAAATTAATATAAGTTTTTACGTAAATAAAGTCTTCTAAAAGATGATCCATGCATCAAATAATATATGCATGGATAAATGTTAGAAATATTGTGTTTTGGACTTGCCCTTTAATTAAGATTATAAGAAAAAAATCCTTAACAGTACTTCTCATTTGTTGTTGTTTTTTCAGTTTTGAGAACAGAACTCAAATATAAAATAACAAAAATATGAAGTTTCTAATAAAAAGAAATAATAATAATAATTTATATATATATAATATTGAAACGTAATATATAAATTATACAAGAATATATAATGATATTTGAAAAAATATAATTACCAGGTTGAAGAAGGTTTAGAACATCTTGGGGAATTGGAGTGTTTGGCCACTTAGAATGCCAATACACCTCAGTAGGAAGAGCAGCATTACTTCATACCGCCACCCCCTGCCATTAAAAGGTTCATAATTAATTAATTAAACTAGCATTCCATTGTTTTTATCTGGAGCTTCATATACACTCTATGGATAGTAAAAACACAGAGCATCAAAGCAGGGACGAATCTAGAAATTTTTGTTAGCAGAGGCCATATATAAACTTCAAATATTTTAAATTTTTGGTGGGGCAAACACAAAATACACATAATTTAATGGGAATTTTTTGGGACAGTCCCCCCCAAATCGCCCTATATAGAAGGAAAGCAGAGACTCGCTCAAAAATTCAGAATAGAGCTACAATAATTTTCCAAATTAAGAAGAAACCATAGAAATTAGATATATTTACTTACACAGAGTAAAGCTAAGACTGGAAGAAGATACTCCATTGAAGCCATTAGAGAAAAAGCAAACAATAGCCACGATGATGCAATAGCAAGAAAACTACCACCTATTTATAGGAGTTTCTGTCCTTCTGCTGATTGCATTAATTAATTTGTAGGAATTAATTATAGTTTGGTTTTTTGATTTTCTTGCTATTGCTATCTTTAATCTTCTGTTAAGCTTTTCTAAGTTTCTATTAAATATTGTATAGCATTTCTCATTAGGATTTGAATTTAATTTGGGTTAGATATACCCACTATATATATACTTCGAAATCTAAATTTTGCAAAGTGTTTTTTAAATATATACTATATATTGCCCTTCTACTGTTTGTTTTAATTAATTTGTTGGAATTAATTGGTCTCTGATTCTCTGCTATCTTTAATCTTCTGTTAAGCTTTCTAATTTTCTATTAAATATTTATTAAAATATCTCATTAGGATTTTAATTTAATTTGGCTTAGATATAATTGGTTGGCTTATATTTAAAATTGGACTCAAACCACTAATCTAATTCTACTTGATTTTAGGTATTGTGGTTCACTAGTGTTATGAATGAGTTTATTTCATGCTTTATTTCACGGATAACCATTTCATATGGGTCATCAGTTTCATACAATTTGATTCAAGATAATTCTGATATTATTTATAACTGTCCGACCCGAAAATAACTCTAAATAATGTTTTATTACTCAACTATATCTAAAATGGTTCATTCATGTAATTTAAATAATAACTAATTAATTTATATAAACTATTTTCAATTTTCTTTCACTAACGACGTGACTTGCCAAGCTGGGCTGCTACATACTATATATTTCTAAATCCAAAATTTGCAAAGATTTGATTTAATTAATTTTATTTTTTAAAAAGAATGTAATTGATAGGATTTAATTCTTTTAATTGAAATCATCAATTTTGAAATAAATAAAAAAATATATTTCATTTTATGTCTCATTTTATAAGAATTCAATTTAATTAGACTATTTCAATTGTAAATGAATAAAACATTGTATGTATACACTAATCCCTTAAAATTTTAATTTTATTAGTTATTTTTAAATAAATAATAATAATTAGAAATACATAATTTTTAGTGTATACATTATAATTTTAAACTGCTAAACGCTGAATTTAAAAATATTATTATATTTTAACGGTTGAAAATTCAAACACCAAATCCTAATTTCCAATCACTCATCTAAACCAGCTCAACATACTAATCTAGAATCAATAAATAAAATAATTTTTAATTTCAAATAAATTATACTAAGAATAAAAAAAAATAGTGATTAATTAACCACTTTAATCAAGGATAGTTGAAAATAAATCAATTATATATAATATATGTAGAAGTTTTATTTCTCATGATAAACAGATACTTACAATGACATATGTAATTATATACAATAGAGTTTGGAAAAGATATATCTAGTGATGAATAGGTGAAAGGCATATGGTATGGCCTGAATTGAATGGGAACCGAGGAATGTTTTCGTCAATCATCAAAGGCTTAATGTTTTCGTCAACCATCAAATGCTTCAAAGCTAAATCTAATGGAATCCCTTTTGTGTCTTCCTTAAGCTATGTACTCGAGCTTCAGAAATGGTAACAACAACTCCCACAAATATGAGAATAAAAAATGTAAATCTATACAGGAAATTAAGTTTTTTATTCATTGTAGTCATGAGATAGTGAATTAATTCAAATACAATATCAGTATTTGAATTAATTCTTGAGAAGATTGATGATATTAATTGATTTTAATGGCCCTTTTTATATTTGAAGGGTTAATTAATTTGTTTGAATTCGAAAGAATGGCAACATTATAAGTTAATTATAGTTATTGCAAAATTAAACTAACTATAATTGTATGTTATGTTATGATATTAACAGTCATTTGCCTAACAAGACATTTATAACAAATTCAACACGAATGAACTGTTATTAGCTACCAATTAATTATATCTTCTTTTTGTTTCAAATTTTCAACGTTCATCCATTGCTATTGATGGATGTCAAACAAACTCATTATAATTAATTAATTTTATTTATATTTAATGTGATCCAAAAATAATTCACTCAAAAATTCATAAAAAATTATTAAGTTGAACGTGAATATATTTTTTCTATTCATATAAAAATGAATTCACGTGAATATATTTTTTATTTTAATCACATTTTATGTGAAAATAATGAATATATTTTCGTCTTATCTAATAATTTTTTTAAATTCATAATTTCTGCATTCTTAATTTTAACTGTATATTAATTAAAACTAATTATAATGAGTTAATTTACGCTTCAAGCAAAACCGATTTTTTTTTTGGATAATGTTGTACTTGCTATAGCATTTTATATATATATATATATATGATAATTAAAACTAATTATAATAAGCCACATCAACTCCAATCTAGACAAGACTTTTTCTATAATCAAATATTAGGCTGTCTTATTTATATTACAAGGGATTTTTCTTATGATCCATCCATTAATAATTATTAATTCATTATATTAAGTCCTATTAATGGTATAGTCTTTAAATTTTGAGGGCGATATAATATTTTTTTTAAAAAAATAGTATCAAAAATTATTTTTTTTAAAATTTGGATAACTTTTTAATATATATTAAAAAATTTCAACACATAATAAAACGATAAAAAATTGGAAAACAACGGCTAATTTGGTCAGTCAAGGACGAAAGCTTTACCTTAATTAGTATATATATATATATATATATGTTGTTATCATTGTTGAGTGTTTGAGTACACCAGTATTCTTATTTGTTAATTTGGTGGAAAATAGTATTTGGCAATTCTGAAATCAATTAAATCGGTTATTGGGACATCTAAATTTGTGACCCATGGTTTGATGTGAGCCTCAAAAACTAGTCAAAATGAAAGAAAAAATTATTTGTTTAGTTTATTTGAGAGTATATTATGATATTTATCAGGAAAGAGTTAATGTATTTTTAAAAAGTTATAAACGATTTAATGTATTGAATCATTATATAAGGAGAAAATAGTAATTAATTTTAAAATTATAAATATATAGGAGGGCCTTGTGTTAAACTCTAACATAACTTAGTCAGATTCGAAAATGTCAAATTTATATAAAGTACTATTATATGTTTATATAATAAATTATATTAAAAATAATAAATTTATGATTAAAGAAAATATATTATGTAATTATATAAGAAATAATTATATTGTTCATTATTTATTCTATAACATGATATATAATAGATTTACATTTAAAGAAATTACACATATTATTAATTTAAATGAATTTACACAAAATTAAAAATATGTTTATGTAATAAAAATGTTATTTTTTTTTATCAACCAAAGGACTAACAGTAGTTTTCAAGCCTAATTTATTACCCAAATGTGCATATTAAGTAAGACTGGACTTGAAAACCAAACTCTCTCTACTGAAATTTAAAATTTTTTAACTCATACTAGACATGATTTTTAAATACATACTAATAGTAGTGTGTTTACGATAATAACTATTATCGTATCACACATCAAAAGAATTGGTTTCGTAGAAGTCCCATATATATATATATTAAAAAAAAAACTAAGGGATATTATAATTTTTTTTTCAGGAGATAAATGAAATTCAAATCCAATTTGAATAAAAAATGTGATCCTCCTAAAAACAGAGTTTTAATCTTATGTGCTAGATCAAAGTCTCCTTGGGAGTGAAGTTTTATTAATTTAATTTTTTAAATTTTTAAATCTTTTATATTACAAAATACGTCCTTATTATTAAGATTATTTATTATTTAATTCATGAGATTTATCGAAATTAATAAAATGATCTCTAGATTCCTATATTAATGAAGTTTTATTAATTTAAACTTTAAATTTTTAAATCTTTCATATTACAAAATACGTACTTATTATTAAGATTATTTATTATTTAGTTTATGGGATTTGTTGAAATTACTGAAATGATTTTCATATTTTGCGAAACTCACTATTTAATTTTTATTTTTTTGTTATGTCATATAAATTAGTCATTTCGTTTATTTTTACTGTTAAAATTTATAAAATGACTAAAATGTCATTTACTTGCAGAAATTACTTCGTTAATTTTAAAAAATCTCAGACACTAAATAATAATTAACCTATAAACTTTCAATTATTTAAAGAAATTTTTTAAACCTAATTTTTTATAGAAATTTTTTATAGTTATGAATTTATATGTAGATAGAGTGAGAAAGTTGAATTATTAATTTTATTTTATAATAATGTCTATAATCTAAAAGAAAATAAAAAAAGAATATTTTAGGTATTAAAAATTATTTTCTTTTTATGTTTAATTTTTAAAAGAATTTATTAAAAAATTGATTCGAAAGATCAATTCATATAATATAATTAAAATATAAAAATTAAATGATAAATTTTTTAGAATATAAAAATAATTTTATTAATTTTAATAAATTTCGAGTACTAAATAATAATAATAATAATAATAAACTCAGTATTATTATTATTTGAATAGCCCCACTACCAAAGTTTAAAATTTACCATAAAAAAAAAAGGGGAAAACAAATGGGACCACCGAAGATCCCCGCCTGCTGCATGCTTGCGACGTTCTCTGCTGTTATTCTCTAGCCCAGGATTTTATAAAAGACAGCCTCGTGGCACGCGTGATGCAACTCACCACTCACGTGCCTAGTCAGAGAGTCAGTTGAGACTATTTATTACTTTTTTCTTGGATCCACCTGCTATAGCCGGTCACTATCCTTATCTCTGTTTAGTCCTACATTTATGAGGTTTCTTATACGGTTTATTTTGTTACCCTACTTAGACAAATACAAATTAAAGTATTTTAAGAAATATTTTCTACTTGGACCAATAATAAATATGTTTTTAAATTGCATGTTTAAATGGCAGAGAATCTCTATTTCTGTGAAAACTGCCAACAAATTACGTAACAAATTAAAAAAATGTTAAATCCCACTAATTTTGAGGACCACTTTGACCCATTAACCGGTTACCACCAAATATTACTGGTATTATCCGGTCACCAATTCCCCTATAAAAAGGACTATTAGGGTAACATTCATTTCGCTCATCAGTTACAGCAGGATAGAGTTCTTAGGTTCTACGTTTTTTTAACTAATCTTTGCTTTTCTTTTCATCGTTTGCTGTTTACAATGGTTTTTTTGAAACCAAATTACCCCAAAAAAAAATAAAAATAAAGAAAGTCATCGATTTTGATGATGAACATATTATATTACAGTATATGTTCAGCTTTTTTCTTTTAGATATATTCAGTGTTTGTTTTTTATTGTTTGATTTTCTTTTGTTTAAGTGAGAAAAAGATTCTAGGGTTTGAATCTAAGGTCATGGAACTTCATGTATGGAACTATGAGATGATAAATTAATCAACAACTATGTGTATTCATCATAGAGGTGAGAATACTTTTTTTTTTCCCTGTTACAAACAATATATAATACAATGGAAAAAGATTTGCATATGCACACATGAATTAATGAAAGAATAGCAAATCAATGTATTTTCATGGTAATTAAGGCTTAATTAGCTTTAATCTTGAGAGTTCATTATCAAACATTTTTAAATGTTAGCTAGGTTGTTAGTGACAAGCAATTCCTTAATGATTATATTGTATTTGGTTGCGTATTGAAAGAGAAGACTTAATTAAGGCTTTATATATTATGTATGTCTCAATCTAATTTTATTTTTAATTTGATGACAGTGATTAAATGAAGAGCAAATGAGAAAAATGAAAAGAAATGGCAAATGTTGACAGAAGAGAGAGAGCACAACCCGCCATTAGCTAAAGAAAGTCTTTGCTTTTGTTGGGAGTGTGCTTTCTCCTCCTCTGTCATTATCACACTACTTCTTCATTTCTTTCTTTCTTCTCCAATTCAGGTTCTCTCCAAAAACCATTGTAAGTTTTTTCTTAATTTTTTTTTTATTTCTCTGGATATACATATTGGATTCATTTCCTTATTACCAGGGGCATAATTTGGGGGACAAATAAGAGCTTGACTCCCAAACCACTTGAAAATGTTTATATTATCTCTATATAATTTTTATAATTTTGTAATTAATCATTCTAAATTTTTTAATTAGTCTCCCGAAATTAAATATTTATAAATAATTTTAAATGCTAAAATTAATTTAATTAATATATATATATGTATATAGCATGAAAAAAGATAAGGTATTTGCTCTCACTAAATCCTATATCCATTAAAAAAAAAAAAAGAATATTTATAGTACATATTTCTTAGTTGTTGCTACTTGTGAGGGACCATCAAATATATATTAGTGCAAAAATGTACATATGTATAAAAAATTGATTGATTTTTAATCAATTGGAAACTGTCATTAATTTATTAATTTCATTATGGTTATATAATTTAGTTCACATTATTCTTCTTTTGGTCCATGTGAAAACCACTATATAACTTCAATAATACATTTTACCACTACATAATCTGAAACAAATAAATAATTAATAATTCTTGTTATTTTTGCTAATTTGTGAACACAATTTATTTAATTATATTTCTTCAATTTTTTTTTTATTTCATAGTTTTTCTTGTACATTTATGTGATAATTAATTTTCTTGATATATTTCTTAAATTTGAAATAGATAGTAGAAATTACATAATTGATTGTTGTACTATTTCATTTCTATTGCACGAGTTGCTTTGGATGAGGCAAAAATTTTGCACAGTTGTGGGGAAAAGCTGAGCTATCATATGGTGGCCATGCAATTGAAAGCAAATCATAAATACAAAGGAAATATGAAAGAAATTAAGTAATCTAGTACAAGCAGCAACTTGGAGTGAGAAGGTTTGAAAGCAAATCATAAATACAAAGGAAATATGAAAGAAATTAAGTAATCTAGTACAAGCAGCAACTTGGAGTAAGAAGGCTTGAAAAGGAAAAACAATAGACAGACAGCAGTGAAAAGTCGAGCATGATCATGCACTATCCATTAATATTATTTTTGGGTCATGAAAAAAGCAAACACAAGAGTTAACAAATTTGGCAATTGAGGAGGAAGATGACCCAAAAACACACAATAATTACAAATGTTGAATTTGCAGACACTTTAGCAATTTGGGAAGTAGATTTTGACATGAAAATGAATACCTTCACCTTTACCCTTAAAGCCCCATTAAATTGTCCCAACATTACAGTTTCTGACCTTTAAGTAGTACTTCTGTATGCCTTGGCCATTGCTTTTTGAGTATTATTGTTATTATTATTATTGTTTTTTTTTTTGTGCAATCATTTATTTTGTGCACTGTGTATGGAAAACCATTTATGATTTTATATAAATTTCGAAATTATTTTTATTGAAATGTTATATGATGTCTGTTGTTAACATGTAGTTAATTAATATACTCTAATATTTTAAATTAGAAATGTTATGGCTTTCACAACACAAAGAAAAGAGGATATAATAAGAGCTTATATAAAAGGAACAAAATTGAAATTGTAAGTTAAAAGAATTAAATATTTTCACAAAAAGAAGAAAAAATCAAAATAATTTGAATTGAAATTAACTACATACGTTATTAGAATAAAGATAGTTGGTACTGCCATTGAAAATGATAACAGCCACATAAAGGATGTAGAGGAGAAAAAACTAAAAATATTATTATGGTAGTAAGCATTAAATAGTATCAATAAGTTTTGGCTTATTAGCTCTTCTGCAAGTCTTATTTGGTATAAAATTCTCATTTCCTATGAAGTGAGCCTTTGAAAAATTTGAGTTTTTGGAGATTTTTTTAAATTTTTGAATATTTCAGAGTTGAGTTCTTAAAAAGTGTAAAAAAAATAATAATAATATCCCATCATAAAATTAAGGGTAAAATCCTTAATTAATGCAACTTTCTACTTCCCTAAGTTACAGTTCTTATGAAAAGGAAGTTAGAAATTTTTTTAGAAATTAGTGATATGAAAATCAAACATAATGAGCTAATTTCCTTCCTCCCATACTGAACCATAATAATCAATAGATGGATTAGAAGTTTTGAACTCATACTCTAGCACCACCTAATTAACCAAAAATAAAAAAAAGAATACAAATGCAAAGACCAAATCACTATGGCTATCCTTGTACCTTGGCTTATCACAAAGTTATAAATGTAATTAGATTCTTTATATAGTATATACATACAATACAAGGAACCCAACAAACTAGCAATAATCGACAGTTCAAAAAGGAATTAATTGTAGACCTGCCACTTGCTCTGCTTGTAGCCCTTTTCTATTTTAAGAAATCAATAGATGGGAATGGTGGATGTTCTTACTAGCAAACTAGCAAATGCATATTTTTGGGAATTAGCTGAATTAATTTTTAGTTGTTAGCCTTAGCAAACTAGCAAATGTTGGAATTAATTATTTACAGCAGCTGTTCGTTAATAGTTGTTAGCTGGTGTTTAGTAGCTGTTCACGAATGACTGTTACTTAATAATAGCTGTTAATGGATAACTATTACTTAATAGTTTATTGTTTCAAATGTTTAGTAAAATTATTGTTAATTTTTAGCTATTAATATATTTAATAACCATAAATGATAAATATTAATATTTATTTTTTATTTAAATATTATTTTTAAAAATAATTTAGTCTTTTTTATTTCAAAAAGTTGCAATTTTTTTTTTTTTTAAAAAAAGTTTCAAATTAAAGCTTTTATGAACAGATGTTTTTTTTTACCACCTAACAGTTAATAGCTACCAATAACCAAATACTATAACAAAACTGTTGAGAATAAAAAAGTTAACAGCTATATAAAAAAAAGCTTTACCAAACACTCATTTAAAACAAAATACAACATAAATTATTATAGTTTTGTATTTTAAGAAGGGAGATATACCCACCAGGCACGAAATTAGAAATTTATTTTTGAATGAGTCAATATTTAAAATTTTTCATATAGATGTAAAAATTTTTCAAGAAATTAATTTTAAGTGGACCAAAACTACATAAAATATTAAATTTTTATGGATCATATAAAAATTTTTCAATAAATCTAGAGGATTTTTTTTGGACTGAAATGGTCCAAACTCACCTGAATCTAATTATCTCTGCCTCTGATATTGATACTCTCCAAATAAATTCTAACACTTATTTTCTTAAATTTGTAATTGTACAAACAGATTATTCTATCATTTTACTATTTTAAATTAATCTTATAATATAAGGTTTGCCCTTTCATTAATTCATCCCATGGAAAGAACATAGCAATCTTTCTTTTTTTTTCACTCCATTAAAAGAAAAGAAAACCACATATTCATCCCAAAAAATGGAAAACATCAAAAGAAAAATTCAACTCCGAAAGGGAAAAAGAAAAAGAAAAAGAATTTATTGGCCTCTTATGAATAAAAATCTCTCACAGTGATTAACAACGAATTAAACTGATTAATTCAATCTTTTGATTCCTGAAGATCCACGTGGCGATGATCAAATTCCGTTTATCCATGGCCGTCTCTCTTATTTAGATAGTGTCAACAATGGTAAACTTCAACAGTTACCATTATAGATTGGAGCATTCTTATTTCTCAAACGCAAACTTAGTAATCAAAGGTTCATATGAAACAAGATCAAACCATGTCTTTATCATTCTTCCCACATGACATAAAGACCTTTTGTCAAATTAGTTCTGATTATGAAGAGATAACATAAATTTATGGTGTCAGATAGTATGCATCATTGAATTGAGGAACAAGCAAATTGTTACAACGAAGAAGCTTTTGATTCTATTCATAAAACTTATTTAATTAAAATCATAAAAGCTCCTGGATTTTCAAAGTACAACACTAAATTTAACTACTTGGGTTATGATTAATGTGAGTTTCATATTTGTTATTTTGGAAGTGTTAAAGTTTTAATATTTTCCAATAAAAATAGTGTACATTGTGCAAAAATTGTATATTGTTTTTTAAATATAATAATTAATAAATAAATTAAATAATTAAATATTTAATAAAAAAAATATTTTTTAAACAAATAAATTACTAATTACCTTTTTTTTTTAAAGAAAGATTTATAATATAATGTTAACAATTGATAAATAAACCAAATAATTAAAATTTTTATTAAAAATAGAAGTTATTTTTAAAATAAATAAATTATTAATTATCTATGTAGCTTTATAAGATTTGTATAATTAATTACTGATTAATAATGAAATTTCATATACAATAAAATTTATCAAATTAAAAAGTTTTTTTAATATTAACCATGCTAAAACAAAAGTGTTTCCAATATATTAAAATAAAAAGTTTATCTAATTTCCATTCTTCGGTCGAAAAGTAAGTTACACCATGAAAGTATATACCAAGGAATAATGCATATTAATTTATACACACATTGGAGTTACCATATTGAAATGGAGAGTAAAATTATCACAATATAGAATAAAATTACTAAAAATAAGCTATCCTAGCTATTGTTAGTGTGCACTTAGATAACCGGCGGAGAAAATTTATAGTATTATTTTTTTATGGGGTTATGAATATATAAATTTAATAAAAAAAATTTAAAGTTAGAGAGATAAAAATAAAAAATTAAGAAAAGTATGAAAAAAAATAATTTTGGAGAATAAATATAAAAAATTATAAGTGTAAAATTTAAAAAAAAAATTATGGAATTAATGGGATACTTATACAAAATATTAGAATTAGAAGGCTAAATTGTTAGAATTAAAAAGGTAAAAGTAAAAAAATGAAAAGAATAAATGTGAAAAAATAAAAAAGTTAGCCTCTTATATCAATACGCTTAGATCATTTATTAAAAAAAATTAAAAATATATTGTGTTTCTTTATATATAATAAATATATATAATGAAAAACTTTTTTTTTTTTTTAACTTATATTGGCTAAAAGTAATTTTTATTATTAATTATCTTTTTTTTTTCTTAAATATATGAAGGTGAATATTCACTTTAATGGTAGAAATAATTGAGAGTTTTTTACAAGAAAAAATATATTCATATTAAAACTCACTCATTTTTTAATGCAAATAAAATTAAATGAAGTGACTAAGTTCTCCAATATATGGCAGGGTCCAAGCCCCTGGACCCTAAAGGAGATTGGCTCGGAGATAGACTTCCATAAGGTGAGGTAAACACGTGCACCTTTGATTTTTCATTTTTTTTTTTAATTTTTAATTTTGATTTTTTTCCTCTTATTATTGATTTTTCAATTTAGGAATAAAACTCTAAACCTTTCTTATATTTGCAATATAACCTTTATACACCAACTATAATTAGACACATATCATATGTATCACAATGAGGAGAGGTTAGTTATAGATTTATTATTCCTCGACGGGCAATTGGTCAATGGCAATAAATTTAAAAAACAAATCCTTGATCTTTAATTTTATTATGTATTTCAAATATATAACACTATCGGTAATTTATGTATAGTGTTCTCACTTAAATATTCTTAACTGACAATGTAACCTTTAATTTTATATACATATAAATTATGTAGAAATAAAATTCATTTATAAATTTTATTTTTTATATAGGCTTTGGCTAAATATTATTAATTTCATAATATTATAAATATCAATTTTTTCTTAAAAAATATAAATTTAAAAATTTATATACATATTAAACATATGTTGATAATAAATTTTATAAAATTCATTTACGTTAAATAAATTATTAAAATTCTTTTTATAAGTTTTTTATAAAAATTCTAGACATAGTTAGTTTTTTTTTTTTTTCAAAGATTTCTAAGTAAATAACTATTCTGGCACTAACTTTGTTTGTAATGTTATGATAGTTAGAGAAAATTTAAGAACTCTGTTGATTTTTTGTTGGTATTACTGGACGTAGATAGTGAAATATCACTGCATTTGAAGGAAAGATCCAACAATTAAGATAAATTACAAATCATTATAGATTTATGCTCTACACACGTATAAAAATTTATATTGTGGATGTAAACTGAAAATTGTGCCCCCTCTTCCTAAAAATTCTTCATCCCACCCTGGATCCGCCTCGCCACTATTAACAAACCAACCTCATTCTGCAAGTCCATCACCTTTGGATGTTGCTGAGACAGTTTCAAGTTCATCTACGCTAGCTGATCCCTCACATAGACCTTAACCTGCGCATAATCCCAGTCCTCGATCTGATTTGGAAACAATAAATTTGAGCAGGATGCCAATAGGACACTCCAAGATCTGTTGAATTCACGTACTCACAAAGACAGGCTCTCAGTAAGATGCCTTGATCATTTTTGTATTTGATATTAATCTATTTTTTTTTTTTATTTTATTTTTTTTTTTTTTATAAGAAGAAGATTATTTATTAATTAAGTTGGGTCACAGAGAAGGTAAAACAAACAGCTAATAGAGGCCAAAACTAATAAAACTATCTTTATTGATAACAGTCAAGAAAAAAACCCCAAAACCACTTAAAGAACACAATGAGAATGAGCAAGGGAAACTCTAAAGCCATGCAATAAAATCCTCATACCTGCCCACAGCCTGTTTGTCGAACGAATCTGCTGAGAATTTTATGCTTCTGGGAATATTTGAAAAGTGACAGATGGGAAAAGCTTGTATTTGTCTATTATACCTGTGATCACATCCCATACTCTAGTTGATTTTCAACTTTTCTAATTCATATTTTTGTTTTTGTCATGTTTAAACATTCTTGCAATAGTTTACTTCGAGAACAATCTAGGAGGAATCACGATGTATGGCTGGACAGTGGATAGCACACTCCTAGAACCAATCTTCTTCTTTACAGTCTCCCTGATGACTTTTGTAGTCGGAAGGGCACTGTAGCATAGGCACAGTTTGCACAATTGGAAGGAAAGATTTATGTTACTTTTTGCATGGTGTGCTTGGAAGAAAGGATTTGTTTTGGTGCTTGGAAGGAAGGACTTGTTTTATTTTTTGCTTGCTTTGATGATTTTAACGTCATTGATCATAAGAGAACTTTCCAGTGCTTTTGTTGCAAAACAGAGAATTAACAAACAGTAATAAAATGAACACAAGAAGGAAGAAAGGTAGAAGGAAGTCTGAAAATAGAAAAGGTTTCTCTAATAATAATCTCATTAAACTTCATACCATATTTATATTAATACATGAGATAGCTTAAAAACAAAGTAAGTAACTAAACTACCAGCTGCCCATACTTGGCAGGTACAAAAATAAGGTTTAAATACTGATTTTCTACCCAAACACTTGCTCTTTTACTAAACATTACTTTGCTTGTTTAAGTTGCAAAAAATACTGCTGGTTTCCAAGTAAAA
>CANXYC010733514.1:0-46838 GCA_948193065.1 Aleurites moluccanus
TTTTTTTTATAAAACAGTGTTATTTCTAATTTTTTGTTTAGATATATATATATATATATATATATATATATATATATATATATATATATATATATATATATAAACAAATAAATATATAATATTATAAAAATATTAAAATTAATAAAATGTAATACCTGTTACATTTTTTTTGCTTATTTATTATTTTACTGCATGTTTGTTGAGATATTGTGGATAGATTAATGCTTTGCATGTTGTTGAGATGTTGTGGATAGATTAATGTTTTGGAGAATTTCAGAATTCTATTTGCAGAAATAATTTGGAAAAGTATAAATTATAAGAGTTATAAATTTATATTTTCATCTTTAAGTTTACAAATCAGTTTTTGTAAGATTTTGTATGTATGAGGAGATTTTATTTCCTGCAGTAAGCCTGAGTTTGCTGTTTATTATGAGATGTGGAGACTGAGAAAAGTCTGGATGTAATTTAGAAATTTATCATAAATGGTATAGATCTCTTTTTTTATCTGAATTTTAGATATGTTGGACCCCTTGAGTGCCTATTTTAAGTGACAAAGAGAATGAAGAAATTTGGATGCCTGTAGCTCTTTTGCGAGCTGGGTTAGTATGAGTTGGCGAGGAAGGTTTCCAGCTCGGCAGATATAGGTAGTGCGAACTAGCTCCTCGATTTCGAGATGGATAGAGGCTGATCAAGGTAGAAATTGGCGAAGTGGCATTGGCCGAGATGACATTTGGCGAAGTGGCATTTGGCAAGATGGTATTAGGCGAGATGACATTTGGCGAGATGGCGTTTGGCGAAGTGGGATTGGCGAGGGGAATTGCCGATGTGGCATTCTGCGAGGAAGAATTATGCGAAGTGGGATTGGCGAGGCTGAACTGCCGAGGTGGCATTATGAGAGGAGGAATTATGCGAGGCGAAATTGTCGAGGTGACATTTTGCGAGGAGGAATTATGCGAAGTGGGATTGGCGAGGCGAAATTGCTGAGGTGGCATTATGCGAGGTGGCATTATGCGAGGAGGAATTATGCAAAGTGGGATTAGCGAGGCGAAACTACCGAGGTGGCATTCTCCGAGGAGGAATTATGCGAGGTGAGATTGGGGAGGCGGAATTGCCGAGGTGGCATTCTGCGAGGAGGAATTATGTGAAGAGGGAATTGGCGAGGTGACAGAAGCGAGGTAGAATTTTGCGAAGAGGGTTTTGGCAAAGTGAGTTTGGCGAAGTGGAGAATTGGCGAAGTGAGGTTGGCGAAGAGGGAATTGACGAAGTGGAATTAGTGAGGCAGTGGCTTATTTAAAGGGAGAAGCAGTAGCCATTTTCTCACGATAACTTCTTCCCTTTTCTTTCTTTCTTCTTCATTTCTTTTCCTATCTCTCTCCAATCTGTGCCATTTATTTTCTAGTGCATTAATACTCGGAGTTAATGCATTAGATCATTAAATTATTGCATTCAAGGCATTAGATCATCATTCCTAACTCGTATCCTTCTAGAACTGACTTTTTGGGAGAATAAGGTAATTTCTCCAAATTTCATTTTTCTTTTAGATTAAAATCTCTGGTAGTTAAGAATAATTAAATATGAGTGCATAACACCTTTTATGAGCATTAAGGCTACTAATTTTGAGTAATATGAAAGATATCAGAAATTGTGAAATTTGATAAATAGTGACGTAAATAATAAGTATATTTAAATTTTCAGATTTTTTGTAATGGATGAATTAAATTAATGTTAGTAAATAATAATAGAGACTTTAAGTTAGTAAAAAAATTTAAGGAACCATATTATATATTATTAATTGAAAAAATCCTAATTTTGAGTTTTTAGAGAAATGTCATAGGAGAACAGAACTCAAGAAATTAGAGAAGATTATTGAATATACCAATGATTAAGAAAAATTCAAGGAAAAAGTTCTTGAGGTAAATATAAAAATGACATTTATTTTCAATTTAATTTAACTCTATTTTTATTATTTTATCTTATAATAATAATATCATTCTAATTTTTTTATTATATTTTTTGAATTAAACAATTTAATTACTCCATCAGTTCAAAAATAAATATATTAATTATAAAATATATAAATATTAAGAATTTTTTTAATATTTATTTTTTCCTAATTAAATACAATAACCTCATTTGTTATTTTAATATTTTTTTAATTAAATATAATTATTTTCTTATTTTTCAGATAATAAATATTATTTAAATTAAAAATCTAAAATAATTAAATATAAAAAAAAATGTTTATTTTGATACGGACGAGCACGCACTTCAAAGCGCCGGTGGATTTAAAAAAAGAAGAAGAATAGAAATAGAAAAATATTAAATAAAGGCATTCATTTATTTGTGATTCTGCTTTCTTCTTTCTTTGTACTCTCAGAGAAAAATGGCTGCATTAGGAGCCGGAGTTATTCTAGACGGGTCTGTGCTACTAGACAATTCCAGCACTGGAAAACTATCGCCGGCAGCTCTCTCTCTCCTCCTTAGGCTCCGCCATTCCAAGCTCCACTTGGTAACTGACTTCCATTTATTTTAACAAAGGGACATTTATAAACAAATATTTGATTATCATTTGATACTGTGCAGGGAATTTCTTATTCACCGGCTCTTTCCGACGATAAGGTTATATAGAGCATTTTATTGATGTTTGGTTCTTTTTTTTTTCTTTTAGGTTTCAGTTCAGATTCATCACTTCCTTGAATCTGTTTATTATTATTATTTTTTATAGAACTCAATTTATTGTATATTTATAGGTGAACTTGCTTAAAAAGGTGGCAATGCAATGCTCCTTTGATTGCTTTAATTTGGATGGTGGCTTATCTACTGGTGATGCCTTGAAGGAGATAACTTTGGCTTGGGGTGATATTGGTGGGTCTATTTTGTATGTGGTTTCTAATCACAAGCTGGGTTCTTGTAATCATTTAAGCAATTTGGGTTGGATCATCATTGTCATGGGTGAGTAGTACCTTATGTGATGCTATTTGAAGGCATAATAGTTCAGTTCACGTTCTTATCTGCCAAATTGTGGATTCCATATTTATGCTTCTGTTTTTGAAAAGGAGAAAAAAAAAGGAAATTGATGAGTTTTTGTGGCTTTGTTAATCAATTTAGGTGTTGAAATTGGCTTCTCATTCCCTTTCAGATACTGAAGGTGCGGCTGCATGTGATAATTCAGGCTTGCTTCATATTAATAAACTAGAAGAATTGTTTTTGACCATTTGTGGTTTGAATAGAAAGGTTGGCAGGCGTGATTCTTATTTAGGCATATCTAATTCTTCAATTATTTCCAATGATAAATATTTCTATTTTGTAGACTTTTTCTTTTCATAAATATAAAGTTATGCATAGAGCATTTGGAAAAACAGATAAGAAAAATTGCAATATTTCAAAGACAATAAATATCAAAGATCTGTTTCTGGAATAGTGTATCCTGGATATGTCTTAGGCTTAGCTCAAAACTTTAGACTTTTGTTTCTGTAATTTCCCTGGCTACGGAACCCTCTTCTGTAATCCTATGTGAAAATTTCTATTATATGGAATGAAAATTTGAACTTCTTTAAGATGACAAAATTCAATTATGGGATTTGCTTATATTTCTAAGTTTTAATATATTGAAACTTGCAAACATATTTTATTTAATCCAAAATTTGGCATCCTGTAAATTTTTTTTTTTTTTTGAATTTCAAGCAGACGATTGGCAACAATGTTGTGACTGTTGGTTATATCATGAAGCCTTCCCGTGAAGAAGATTTTGCTAAGGTGAGCCCTTGAAAAATGAATTGGAAGAATTTTGGACAATAGAGAGAAAAAATGCAAAGTTAAAAGAGAAAGAGTATCATTTCCTTAATGGTGTCTGATTATGTAAAAACATTAATATTAAACTAAGATATTCCTTAGTATACTGCTGCATAGCTATTGAACTCAATGGATCTAGTTTTGGAACCTAGACTTATATGTGGCCGAGCTCTTATACTGCTCTCATTTTAAACTTTTTGAGGTTTAATTACTGCTTGTAAGCAGTTGCTTGCCTGTAATGATGCATGGCAAATCCAATTTAAGGGTAGGAATAGAAATAAGGTTGTTCATGTCTTAGCTAGAGCTTCCAAATTCCAATCCATTTCACAATCCATCTATTTGGTAAACCCCTCCAGTTTTCTTATTGATGTAATTGATGATGATATTGCAATGAATTGAATTCCCTTTTCTTCAAAAAAAAAAATGTATTAAACATGTTTTACCCATGAAAAGGATCTAGCATTGATGGTCGCTGATTACACAGAAGTTAATAGGAAACTTTGGCATCCCTGATTAAACTCCTGCATTGCCATTGAGAACGGACTCATTATAGTTTTATGACTGAGAATTGAATATTGGTTAGCTCTTCATTTGCCTCCATTTTAAATTTTCTAATGTACTACATTCAGAGGTTCTAAAATGTGATTTATAGTCTGGATTGTGTATATCATTTGAAGCTTATGCATTGTTCTTATTGTTGCAGAGGGGTGCTTTCCCTATGTCTCCTACTCCAAATGGATTGATGTTTCTGCCCCTGACATTTGAACTCCCCCTACTATCTCAATTAGAACATGTTGACATAGTTCTGCATAAAGCAACAGATGAAATCATCTCTGTTGAATTAGGCGGTTCTACAGAATCCTCAAATAAAATTACTTACAGCACAGGCATGCAGGAATTGAAAAGGTAACCTTTCAAGGAATCTTTGAACAGTGTCACATATTGTGATGAATAACCACATTACTATTTTCTGATGGTCTCATATGTTGCCTCTTCCTTCACATGGCAAGAACATGGATCATGATCTTGCCTCTGAATTTCACTGGCATCCATTACCTTTTCTCCATATAAATAGATATATGATTCTTACACGGAGCATTACGCAGGTTGGATCACTTTGCAGTCACATCATAATCAAAGTTGTAGATTAATGTTGTAATATCTGGAGTCCTTACAAGTTTTTATTCTCATGCAGGTACATGGACGACAACTCTAGTTTCTTTGTGATTGACCCACTTGATAAAATATACCCTGTTGTAGATCGGCTAAAAATCCAACAAATTCTTCTTGAGCTGGGGGATTTCAACACAGAAGGCTGCCATACAATCAGAGGACCACATTTTCTAAAGGTCTTTTTATCAGAACGGTATCTATTTTATTTAGTAGACTGAGCATTCCATGGACACAGCATGAAATTATTCACTTGCCTTTTCCTTTTCCTTTTTCCTGATGCCGATGATGAGACATCACATAGGCTCTAGGAAATGCTGGGGTGACTTCCAAAAGTATCAACACTAGGGTTTGAGCCCAGGTCAAGTCACATCAGACGCCAAAGATGAGACAAATCATTCAATCCCTTAGAAGCATGTGATTAATTTGATGACATGATATTTGTTGATCTTTTTCTTAGGTAGAAAAGCCAAAGAGTAATTAATGCCTATTTGTTGGTCTCTACTGATATGCAACTCTTGCTCCCACAAAAACTAGGTGGCTTGAATCTGTTACTGAAACCATGAATGGTTCAAGATTGATGATATTAAAGTAGCACTGATAAAAAAATCTAGATATGCCAGAACTATTTCAAACAAAGAAGCTTTACAGTTAATACAATTTTGAACCTTTTGCTTCCAAATTGTAAATTCTTTTGTAGATTTAGAACTTAAACTTTTAGCTGCTAGAAAGAAATGGCATTGAACTTAGAATAAATGGGATTGGAGCTTTAGTATTTTCACAGGATTTAAGATAAACATTTGCTTATTTTGGTGGACTTTCAGCGAGACTAAATTTGCTAGTTGACCAAGTTGGCAGTGGGTTCTGGAAGATATGTTCTTCGAGCCTTTTGCTTTGGTATTGGAAGAAAGTTAGCTTAACAGGATTTTCACTTTCACAATTCAATCTTTATGATGGGCTTGTAAGGAGAGAGCTGTACTCTCATATTATAATTTTAGATTAACGTATAAAGATATAACTTCTTACCTTTAACTTAGAGGTGTGTGTGAAATAATTGATGCCACAATCCTTTTTATTTTTATTTTTTTCTCTTGAATTACTTTCTTCTTGGTAATATTTTTCAGATTTTTCTTCTCCAGATCACAATGCATACAAGGTTCATTAATATGTATTGAGATGTTTATGATACTTGCTGTAGGCACTAAATTTTCTTATAATATTATCAATGTCTGATAAACAATGAAATGTAAGTAACATAACCCATAGATGAGAGCTTGCCCGAGAATCTTGAATCAAAGAAATTGCTTTCTTTAGAGTTTAGCCTTCAAATTGTCAAGTTAGGCTGGTAATGATAAATGTAGTCTTATTTAGGCTTCTCGTTTGTAATGCTTTCTTTGATGCTGTTATGATTTTATGATTGCCGTTTATGGATTAAATCAATGGTCTGTATTTATGTAGGAATTTTGGTAACTGTAAAACAAGGTAGTGGTCTGTAACTCTGTATGTAGGAATGAACAAGTGTATAAAACTAGGAATCCTGCCTCTGATACTCTTCATGTTGAAGGTTTATATCAGGCATAATGATTATTCCTGGCTTTCACCATTTTCCTCCTCAAATTAGTTACATCTGGTGTTCGATTATGCAGGTTAATGATTTTAATGAGCCTGATTTGGTACAGACGCTGTCAGAAGCTAAACTAACTCTTCCAAGTATAGTCAAACCTCAAATTGCCTGTGGAGTAGCTGATGCTCACAGTATGGTAATAATTTGTTTGGCTGCAATAGAAATTACTTTGGTTGCTAAACTCTATTGGGTCTTTGTTTACTTGAATTAATAAATTTGATAGGTAGAGAGACCACTCTTCCATTTATGATATTATTGTTCACTTAAACCAATTTGTCAATTATAAAGTTTTTAACTTGTATGTTTTTTTGTTAATTCTAGTGGGCTTATCAATAAAGGGCTTGCATATCAATACCAGGAGTTTGCTTATATTGGCCTATTTATTCTGTTGACTTTTTGTTATGGTCTAAAATATAATGTTGGTGTGTAAAACAGTTAACGTGCCACTTCTAAAATTCTCACTTTATGGAGCCAATGTTACCAATTACCAACAGCTTCCTAATTAACTTACTGGAAACTCAAGAGACTAATAAGAAAGACACCTGCCCCTCTTGCAATTTTTAAGTACTGCAGTTACATATCATTTTGCTACTGTTCTAAGATGTTGCTGTTCAAAATGCTTGACACCGGGCATAAGTAGAGCTAGTTAAGAAACACCGTTGCATTGTGCTTTTATCTCTAAGCTTGAGTTTGCATGGATGTTCATTTTAAGGGTGGTAACTTTTTTGTTCCTTCTTTAATTATTATTTTCATGAACTATGCTTCATGAGAAGGATGATTGTTTGGCTTGGATAGTAATTATTGGATGTTATTGTATCATTGTTGTTCTTTAATATTATCACAGTTGATGTTTAATTTGCTGAATGTCTTCCTAAAAATTACCTTTCGAGATCTACCTCTTTTGGTATTAAGTAGTTAGCATAAACTACTCTAGCTTTCTGGGGCAAGAGGAATAGGCCATCATTTGAGTTTACTTAAGCACCTAATTATAGTGCTAGCATCTCGGACATTGTTTGTATCTTCATAAATCATAACTATACGTTTATGGTTCCTTATCCCTGCTTTTGTCCTTTGTTTTAAAAGTGATTAATCTCCACATAACAGGCGATTGTCTTCAGAGTTGAAGACTTTAAGGATTTAGGTGTTCCTCTTCCAGCAGTTATTCAGGTACACAAAAGCACTGATCTTATGATGACTTTAGTGTTTGTTTTGCCCTTTATCAATATAATTAGTATTGTGAATCTTTTCTACAATTTACTTGACATACAATTATTAAGTAGAAGTACAGCGGCCAACCTTCGCATTTAATGGTTTATGGCATTGTTTTAATTATTTTGAGTCGGTTCATCTGAATCTTATGTGACTTTCTTGTGTTGTTTTCAACGTGGATTCCCATGTGCAATTAATTTCATGTTGCGCCTTTGGGAGGTTGCTTAATGTTCAAAAGGGTTACTTTATTTTTTTTGGCATATTACTAGCATTATTACATTTGATGTATTTCAAAAAAAAAAAAAATCTATAACAAGGGAGATTCTAGTTATTCTTGTCTCGAATCACAATGGCCAAAATAATCATCATTGACATTTAGATTATCTGTTATGTCTTGGATGAATTTCACCAGGAATGTTTTTTAAGGTTTGCTAAAGTTTTAGGTTGAATCTAGAAATTATAATATTAGGTTGATGTAAGTTAAAATGTAGAGTTTGTTTCTATAAGGAGTGTGCTTATATGTTCTACTGGTTGAATTCTGCTTGGAACAAGCCTTCAGAACTCCCTTCCCAGATAAATTTTCTTTTCTGTTTTGTCTTATTGATCAGGATAACAGAAACGTGAATCCCAATACAGTATACTAGTTTTTCTATATATTTGACTAGAGTGGAACTTACTTAATGTCAAAAATAGTGTCTCAACATTGTACAGAAACAACAGAATTTGACGCACTAATTCCAGGAAACCTAAGGTATTATAACCTGGTTTGAAATATGGTTTGAAGTCCAAGTTTGTTAAAGGATCTAATGAATTATATGATTGATTGATTACTTGAAAATGATCAGTTGGCATTGCAGGAGTATGTTGACCATTCATCCACTTTGTTCAAGATCTACGTCCTGGGTGAGAAAGTATTTTATGCTGTTAAGAAATCTACACCAAATATTGATATCTTGATGAAATTATCTGAAAGAAATGGGCCTTTACTCTTTGACAGGTAGCATGTGTTTCTTTTCTTCAGTTTTCCTCTTTGTTTGGATTGAATTACGATCAAGATTTAATATGCGATTGCATAATTCTAATCTGAATGTCCACAGCTTAAAATCTCTTCCCACTAGCACAGAGGGCTCAGGCGATAAGGATTCATTCACACCCAATACTCATTGTTTTGATCTTGGTGCGGTAACTGATGCTGCAAATTGGCTTTCAAGAAAGCTTGATCTTACCATATTTGGTTTTGATGTTGTTGTAAGTTGTGTTTTCTTGATGTCCCTTGTACTTTCTATATTTTTAAACCAATGGAAGTATGGAACTGCTAGAGGCTTGATTAATTTGAATTAATTTCCTTGTTTATTGACAAGTGCGGTTGAGTATTATAGTACATTAACAAATATGCAATCAAGATAAAGGAGGAAAAGGTCATGAATATGCGTTGTGGTTTAGCACTTCACTTAATGAATTCGCTTTCAGGTCACTTCAATACCTAGGGATTTTTTTCCCACTCTCTATCAATTAGCTTATATTTTCAAGTCCAGTCATACAGCATGTGCATGTTTTAACTTTTAGTTCAATTTAGACACTGTCCATTTGAGGATGACCATGAAGCACCATGTAAATACCATGTGGACAATTTTTAATGTAAGTACCATATCTGCCTGCTGCCATAGGCCTAAACACTAACCTTAATAAATATTAAGACTTACTAATTTTCAAACTATTGAAACAACATCCTTTGCGTATTATATTCTGTTGGGTTCCTTTGGCAACCAAGAGAGGGGGTGAATTGGTTGTTTGACAGAATAAGAAATTAATCACAAATTAAAATAGCAGAAACAAATAAATCAATTCAACAATGAATTTATATGCATTTATAAATGAGTAAAATATAAAGAGTGTAGGGAAGAGAAAATCAAACACAAGATTTATAGTGTTTCGGCCAACCCTTGCCTATATCCACTCCTCAAGATCACACTTGAGTATTTTACTCCGATCTTTTTACGGGTGCAAGATTAAACTCAAATGTTTAGGCTCACACTCAAATCTTTACAAGTGTTTTCATGGAATCACACTCAAACCTTATACAAAGTGTTTTCACAGGTTTACACTTCAAACTTTTACAAGTATTTTTCTCAAAAGCTCACACTTAAATCTATACAAGTGTTTTCTATGGCTCACACTCAAACCTATACAAGTATTTTCTATAACTCACACTCAAACCCAACAAAAATACAAAAGATGAGAAAAAGAAAATCCCCTTTTACTTTTTTCAAAACTCTCAAATAATCAATAAGTTTTAACCAACTCAAAGATTTACAATTAAAAACTCATAAAAATGATTTTATAGAAAATAAGCTCTTTAAGCCATAAACATGAATGAATTGATGAAAAATATTCTCAATTATTGTTCTCTTAGTTATTCTCTTATGTTTAAACTTTTCATCAACTCATATTTATAGTGTTGGATGAAATATAGTCATTTGGTTTCAATTAATGCCAAAAAATGCAGTGAGTTTTTTCCAATGGTTAGTTTTCGCATGAGTTGCGCCCGTGACTATACCTGTCGCACCTACGACTTCCATACGTCACGCCCGCTATGGGAGAAATACTGTTCATCTGATGCTATTGGATGTTTTGAGAGATTCTCATTTTATTATCGCACCCGCAACTAGAATGCGTTACGCCTGCAACTTGAAACTTTTCAAGGCTGCGACTGACTTTGTCACACCTGTGATCAAGTTTGTTCCTAGAATCGTACCTGCGACTACAAGTGATCACACCCGCGACACACCAGCATCCAGCAACTTTCAACTTCATTTCTAAAATGTTGCATTCTTTAAATATGCTCCCCCTTAGCATATGCACTCTTTCAAATAGTGTTAATCCTATAGACAAATTTTGGTAATGATTTGTCATGTCTTGATCAATTTAAACAAATTGTTAGCACAGTTAACATGTTTTATTATCATCAAAATCAACATCAAAACCAAAAGGGCTAACAATTGATGATAACAAAACTATACATATAAGTGTTCAAAAAAATGCAAAAAATGTTTAAAGATTTTACAATCCTTCTTTGAAAAAGAATTGCCGAACACAGCAATGAGTCAAAAAAAATTTCTCTCCCTTAATAAATAAAATATATTCAAAAGGAACACAAGAGATCATTAAAGCAAAAATTTTCAAAACACAATTAAGCAAATTAACATGCCATCAAAATAGGGTGGTCTAGTTGTTGAGCCTTCTTCAACAATATCCAATTTTCTAATTGCCATTGGATCTACTATTGGATGGTTAAATCCGGAGTGAAGAGCAAAGGTTTTGATACCAATTATTAGGTCCCTTTAGCAACCAATAGGGAGGTGAATTGGTTGTTTGACATAATAAGAAATTAATTACAAATTAAAATTGTGGAAATAAATAAACCAATTCAACAATGAATGTATATACATATATAAATGAGTAAATAAATGAGTAAAATATAAAGAATGTAAGGAAGAGATAATCAAATATAAGATTTATAGTGGTTCGGTTATCTTTTGCCTACGTTCATTCCTCAAGATTACACTTGGGTATTTTACTCAAATCCTTTTATAGGTGCAGATCAAACTCAAGTATTTAGATTCATACTCAAACTTTTATAAGTGTTTTCACAGGTTTACACTTCAAATCTTTAGAAGTATTTTTCTCAAAGACTCACACTCTAATCTATACAAGTGTTTTCTATGGCTCACACTCAAACTCAATAGAAATATAAGAGATGAGAAAAAAAAAAAACTCTTACTTTTTTCCAAACTCTAAAATAATCAATTAGTCTTAACCAATTCAAAGATTTACAATTAAAAGCTAACAAAAATGATTTTATAGAAAATAGACTCTTTAAACCATAAACATGGATGAATAGATAGAAAATGTTCTTAATTATTATTCTCTTGGTTATTCTCTTGTGTTTAAACTTCCCACCAACTCATATTTATAGTTTTGGATGAAATATAACCGTTTGACTTCAATTAATGCCAAAAAATGATTTTATAACCGTTTAACTTTTTCCCAAAATCTGAAATAATCAATGAGTCTTAACCAACTCAAATATTTACAATTAAAAGCGCACAAAAATGATTTTATAGAAAATAGACTCTTTAAACCATAAACATGAATGAATTGATAGAAAATGTTCTCAATTATTGTTCTCTTGGTTATTCTCTTATATTTAAACTTTCCACCAACTCATATTTATAGTTTTGGATGAAATATAACCGTTTGACTTCAATTAATGTCAAAAAATGCAGTGACAGCTTTTTTCAAAGGCTAATTTTCGCATGAGTCGCGTCCGTGACTATACTTGTTGCGCCTGCTACTGGAGAGACATTGTTCATCTGAGGCTACTGGATGTTTTGAGAAATTCTCATTTTATTATCGCCTCCGTGACTGGAATGCGTCATACCCGTGACTTGAAGTTTTTCAAGGCTGCGACTGATTTTGTCGCACTTGTGATTAACTTTGTTCCCAGGGTCGCACCTGCAACTACAAGTGGTCGCACCTGCGACTACAAGTGGTTGCACCTGCAACACACCAGCATCCAACAACTTTCAACTTCATTTCTAAAAAGTTGCATTTTTTAAATATACTCCCCCTTAGCATATGCACTCTTTTAAATAGTGTTAATCCTATAAGTAAACTTTGGTCATAATTTCTCATGTCTTGACCAATTTAAACAAATTGTTAGCACAATTAACATGTTTTGTTATTATCAAAATCAACATCAAATCTAAGAAGGCTAACATATTCACTTATCTTCTTTGAAAAATAAAACTCTTCCTCTGGCACTATTCTTTTCTTCCTCGCTTGCAAATCCTTTCTCTTTAGGTGTATCTGTTACTTTTTTAATCTCCTTATCTTCGCCTCAGAGATTCTCCCTTTACTTTTATATTTCGAACCCACCTATTTCTTGGCAAAGCATATTTCTTCTTGTTGTCATTCTTCTTTATTGATGTTTTCTAGTCCTGTTCCTTTCATCACTTGTTCTGTCATTTGATTCTCGCCAAGTTATTTTTTTTTCACTACTTCTATGTGATCCATATAATCCTTACTACCTTGAATTGGTCATTGATTTGTTAGGCAGTAATAATACATGGGTTTGGCTTTTAATTTGGATTAGTTCTATGAATGCAGGCATTTGAATTTGGATATTATTTTCGCCTAATGTCATTAAACTACCTTTTTATTTTGATATTATAATTCAGCAGATGATTTTATTCAGTTCATTTTTCTGTTCATTTTGTTATTGTTTCTGAAGCAATTTTTAACATCTTTGCTATTATGTTATCAATAAGAAGATGTCTCTACCCTCAATGTAAGTTGTTGATTACAAATATTTTTTTTTCTCAAATTTGAGTTTTACATTTTGCTGAGTACAAATGCTGATAACTTTGTGCTTCTATTCTTACTTTTAAGGCAGTAAAATAAAATGCTTAAATAGAAAGGGAAAAATGGCAGTGAACAAAACTATGCTATGTTAAAAAAAGAACAACTGGGAACAAAACTTTGCAAGGGTTTAGTCTTTTAGCGATAAATTTTCGATAATGGGTAAAAGAGGTAAATAGGAGGAGGTCAAGTCCACAAGGAATAACATTGACTTTATGATGGGTTTAAAGTATAATCATAGTTAAAAGCTAGTACTAGCTATTAGTTAATTATTCCTTAAACTCATATATACTTTCGATCATTTGACTATTTTTCTAATGTGAGATATTTTAATATCTCAAAACTTTGCAGCAATTGATCTTTTGGTTGATTGCTAATGCTGTTGTAAAACTTTACTTTGATCTTAACAAAACTTTGTTTCTCTGGTGATGTGAATTGAGTAAATGGGTATATGATGGGAATACACTATTCATTTCATTGACGTCCTTGGTCAGGAATTTCTCACATGGTGATAAAGAAAACTCCCTGAGAACTCGAAATGAGAGAGAAAAAGTAACATATTGTTGAAATGCTTTAGTATACCTATTCAACCTCTTTCTGCTATCAACTTCTTCGCATGATGTTAATTTTGCCTGAGTGACCTTTTGAATATGTGTTGTTTTCCCTGGTAAGAAAGCAAGCTGAAGTTATGGATTTGGATGATGACACATTGTAAACCATTGGCTAGTATATTATCATTCAGATTGTATTTCTGTAGTTATGTATTAATTTGCATCTCTTGTTAACCTTCTTTATACTGCCAAATTTTCAGATTCAGGAAGGCACCAATGACTATGTTATTGTGGATGTAAATTACCTCCCATCATTCAAAGAAGTTCCGAACGATGTGTGCATTCCTGCCTTCTGGGATGCTATCAAAATGAAGTATGAATCAAAAAAGAGGAAATAAAATCCTGTCAATGGGCCCTAGAAGCTGATATTAGGTATTTCTCGAGTTAATTGATCATGGAATGAAACATAATTGAACTGCTAAGGGTTCAATGAGACATGAACTTCACTTTCTAAAGCGTATAAAATTATGCAGTCGGATGAATTACCGTGTGTATGTTGGGATTGAATTTCGACTTGCTTATGAGAATTGTGTTTTGAATTATTTTTTATTTTTTCATAAAAAAATTTTAATTATTTTTTATAAATCATACTTTGGAAAAAATTAAAAAATTTAATTTTTCTAAAATTATGGTTTCTTAAATTCCGCAAATTCCAAAAGCAGTTTAAAAAATATATTAAACTCAAATACCAAACACACTCCATGTAGAAGTGCATTATCTAATCGCATATATTTTAACATTGTTTGAAAGTTAAAATGAATATGTATAAATAAATTCTAGTTCTAATTAGTAAATTTAAAAGTCATTTGCAAATTCTATCTAATTTGACAATTTTATTCAAATAAGATCAATTTTATGGATTTAGACTACATTAGATTATGATGGAATGATATATAATATATCAATTTATATTTTTTAAATTTCTATTTATATATTTTTTAAAAAAATTATATTTAAACCCCCAATTTTTTTATCCACAAATTTTATAATTAAATTTATAATCTTCATTAATCATCTTATAAAAATTACTTGATAAAATATAAGAAACATAAAAATTATGTATAAAGATTGTTTATATTGAATAAGTTTTTTTTATACTAAATTACATCTTCATACTAATTATAATTAAATAAATTAAATATTATAATTATAACTATAATTTATTATTATAAGTAATTCAGTATAATTTTTATAATTTGTTATTATTTATATGTTGTCACGATCCGATTCTATTGGGTGCGTGACCAAGAACGAGAAATTATAAGACTTTCGGAACCCGTAGAAAATCTGACTTATTTTTAAATAATAAAACTATAATATAACAGCTGTAACTGGCACAAAACAAAAGTTATCATTATCCATATAATATCTTCAACATCAGATTTCTGCTTAACAAATAACAACTGAACTATGATTATAAATTTAACACTTAATATAATAATGCGGAATTTTAAAAAATTTAATACAATGAATATGAAATAATAATATAACAAAATAAAATAACTTCTCTGCCTAAGGAATAAAAGGCAGGAAATACTTAACGTAAAAATTTAATATTTTTAAGCTCAACCGTGAACTTGAAAAAATATATAAATATGGGTGAGCGTTCGACTCAATGAGCTGATATAAATTAATTTAACATGCATGTTATTTATTAATTTACACGAAGTGTCACATTACATATAATCATCCATAAATATACATAATATCCATGATGAAAAATATTTATGAAATCCAACAACATCTATATTTTTATTTATCATAAATAGGGAGTCGACCCCTCTCTTGTCTCTCTTAAATTTCAACTATGAGGTCACGGTCTAATCAATTCAAACTAGACAATCCATGTAACAACATTATCAACATATCATATCATGTTATATCGTTAATGTTTTTTGTATTAATATAGCTGGATTTCACATCATCCTATTTTTCATTGCAATTACATACATACATATCATCAATATCATATAATATGGCATAAACATATATCATGCTTCTAAATCTAATGCAATAGTAATAGTGATAGCTTATATATATATATATATATATATATATATATATATATTCTCATTCATACAGTGCTTATATATTATGCATAAAAGCAAAATTAAATTAAAATATATCAACTCACAAATTTGACAATTATTGATCTGGCTGGCTTCTTTGGAGTGCCTCCTGATGATAGTAAGAAATACATCTGAAATATATTAACCACATACGAGATTTATTAAAATAACATACAAATCCTGACTCTTCAATAAAAAGAAGTTTCAAGAATTTGCCAAAATTTCGACTGAACTTTCTCTAAAACTGGACATAACCTCCTAAAATAAAAAAGATAATACTTTTAATAAATATTTCATAATTTGTCATTCAATACTATCAATCAATTGAGACATCTTGGATCTCCAACTCAACAATAAATATTTATAATTAACTTTGCATGTCTTAATCGTTTGATCCAAATAAATAATTAATTACTTATAGCAATTAGATAAATATTTTAACTCAATTCTAATATTTAATCTATTGATACTGATGCACCAGAAATAATAATAATCGCAAATAACTCATTTAACGATACTTAATTTACTATATAACTACTACTTCGCTAATAGCAATACCCAATTAATTCAATTATTTTAATCTCTAATAAATTATTTCACTAATTAAAATAATTATTCACTAAATCCCAATAAATAACCACATTAAAATTAATATTTCACATATAATTACTTTAAAATATTTTTAATAATATCACCATCAAAATATTTTGTCTCAATAATCCATTCATCAAATTTCAATAATTATTTTAATTTAATCTTTTTTATAGACTTAATTTAATTATCTACTTTATTAAATTAATCTGCAATAATTTAACTTTTCAGTTTCTAAATTTTACAAATATCGTACACATAATTTTCATAAAAATTTTAAATTAATATAATAAATTTATCTTAATTCTAACATTTAATAAAAACACAGTTATTGATAATTTACTGCCCAAAAATTCTACAATTAATATCAAACTCAATATTTTTTCATAAATATCATCTAAATAATTTTCTTAATAACTCTAAACAATTTAAAATAATTTATCCTGATTTATTTTCTCAAAATAAATACAGTTATCAAATTTTAACTGTCTAAATTCTCCAATATCAATATAAATATATAACCATTTCTACAAATTTGTCTTCAAATAATCTCCAAACAATTAATAAATAAATTTAGAATAAATTTAAACCTACTTACTTAAAATTTGTCAAAAATCTACGCTGTCCAAATTTTTCAGTCCCAAATCGAGGTAAAATTTGTGCCATTAGAAAGCTCATGAAGAAAGAAATTCAGAAAAATTAGAGTTACCGAAATTAGCTGTCGAAATTGGCCAGAATCCGCGATAAAAGGTCCGGTAGTTCTATTTTCCGATCTCCTTTTTCAGCAAATTTCAGATGGCAAGTTGGGTATCAAAAAAAAGTTAGTAACCAAAATTGAGTAAAATTGATGCTTATGAACTCTCCTCATGACAGGCTACATGATGGTATAGAAAGTGTCGATCACTTTCCTCCGGTTTGACCGGAATCATCGTCGGACGTAGCCATTTCTTCTTCTTCTGCTTATTCTTCACGTTTTCAGGAGATTTTAATTTGCTGGCAGCCAATTAGCTGATAGGTCCTATTATTTAATTTTTTTTTGAAAATTTGTAAAAAAATTATTTTAAGTCTAAAAATTATAAATCAATAATCAATAAATTTTTTATAAAATGTACTTCATTTTAACATACTAAAACTTGAAAAATAATATTTTTCTAATTTAATAAAAAATATTTAAATATAAATTTAATTTTAAAAAATTATTAAAATAACAATAATAATAATTAAAATAATTTATTTAACTAAATAAATAAGTATAAAAATTAAATTATTAAATAATATATAATAATATGACACTAATTAAAATTAAAATTAATTTAAAAAATATATTTTCCTTTTATTTTTAAATATTTATTTTTTTAAAATATAATAAATTCCAAAAAATATTTTTATATTCGTATCTTTAATTAAATATTCATAAAATAATTATTATTTATATATAAAATATGATTTTAAAAATATTTCAAAAATATGGATATTACATATGCTAAATTTTACAATTATAATCTATTATTAACTTTTACTAATTTAGAGATAATATATTTTATTATTAAAAAATACAATGAGAATATTTTTTTCATAAACTTTCAGTTTTTCAAGCACTGTCAACTATTTCTTGTTTGTGTCAATTTGTAGGAGAAACAAAAAAAATAATAAAAAAAATAAAAAATCTACCTTCTTTTATATAGAATGGTAGCTCTTATTCTCACTCTTCCTATTTTTACAACTATTGATTATTTTCGCTCTGAATATAGTCAATACTAAACTTGGCTACAAAATAATAGATGATTTCTCTTTAATCGTTTACTAATATATATTAAAAAAGACATTGCTGAAAAATTTATTAAAATTCGCTTATAAATGATTTTTATTCCTAGCAATGAGTGAAAGTCCCCATTTTGTAAATCATATTTTGAGATCGTCATCTGCATTAAAATTGATACATTATTTGATTGAATATATTATATAAATTTTTTTCTTTATTTAAATTTTGACTCTCTGACATCTTATTTTGTACCCGTTCTTATTCAAAATAATAATAATCTTAGTAGGTATTTAACAAAACTTTTTAATGCGGTTGTAGCTTTTTTATTTTTAACATCAACATTAATCCTATTTAATTATTTTTTTTTTTTTAATGATAGCTATTAATTTTTAAATGGTTATTAGATAGTTAAATAATTATTATTTACAAAAATTTTAATTTAGAATTTCTTGAAACAGCTCATTCTATGAATAATTAAACCAAACAAGACTTTATTAGAGGAAATGACCTACTTTGTCACAAATATAACAGGATGGTTGAATTTTAGAGCAATTAACCAAAAGATTAATTGAAATGACAGATTGGCATACAAGAAAATTTAACTAAGTTTTCACTTTATGATGAATTCAACATCACTGGTGTGCAAAAATGTGATTACACAAATGGAAGGTCATTAAAAAATCATGCTTAGCAAAGTACAGGAAACTGTACAAACATAATAAAGAAGTTAATTATAGGAGAGCAATTGCCAAGAAAGACACCTTCTGAGAGTCTGATGGGTAAATTTCAGGATTTTATCATGTAATGGTCGAGCCAGTGCCTCACTGGGCCAGGTAGGCCGCTCCTCAAACAGCTCATATATGGGCATCTGCCACCCTCATAGCTCTAAGCCTTGTACTGTGTAAGTCTTCCAATTTATTTCCTTAGGAATATGTACAAAATTAAGTGCAACCAAATGAAAAGACCAACATTCAAGTTATTTTCACTTTATGCAGTATTGTTAACAATCTTCTTTTTCATAGTTTTTTCTGCCAGTGGTATTAATGTAGTCCACAACTCCACTAAGAGAACCATCTCACAATACATTAAGGAGCACAGATACAAAGGTTCTATATGAGAGAAAAAACTCTTAACACTAAAAATCATTAACTCATCTTTTTCTCCAAAAAGGAGATAGAAGGATATATTTAATTTGCCAAGACATACAACAAATAAAAAGTTAATAAGATTAAGAACACAAAATATCAAAATTTACAGCCTCACCAGCCTCAGCCGGATCATGTCTCTGTAGCCCCAAGTCTGCCCATTCCTAGCTTCTTTGGAAGATATAGAATTGATATCATATCATGTAAATCATTGTAACTAAGGTCTGCTAGTGGCACAAGCAAACTTGACAAATGTACCCTATTGGCTCAAAGGAGAATGCCATAATCTATAAACAAAACAGATAGATATAATTTGAATTGCAAATGAATCTATCTTAACAATGGCAGAAGAGTAAGATCCACTCATCATATAAAAAAAGTGTAATGAATGCGAAACCTAAAACTTCAAGTATTACAACCTTATCAGAAAAAAAGATGGGAGGCTTCTTTCAATGATTTCACTTCCGGGAAGAACCATTATCCTTGTTTAGTATGAACCATTTCCACAAACTTTTGCAAAATTCATTTGGAATTTCACGTTTTCATATTTGGAATGAATACAATTTGTTTATTTTACTCCCATTAATTAAATTTTATGGAATTCAACATCAATAAACCAGGTTCGGTCATTTGCAAATGAATTGCATACTTCAAAAACAAGGGACCAAAAACAGAAAAAATCATATTTTATTTAGCAGATGGGAAGCAAATCCCCTAAATTCATATTTTATTTAGCAGATGGGCAGCAAATCCCCTAAATTCATAGAATTTTTTTCATAAATTAACAAAAATCTCTAGAAATTTATGCATAAACTGGTTTAAGATTGTAACCAGAAAAGTACACAAGATAATCAAATCTAATACAGAATTGAAAACGGAATTCTTCAATCATGATCAAATTAATCCAATTCCTTGACAACCTTAATCCCCATACTATTGGCAGTCCCAATAATAGATTTAGAAATAGATTCAAGAGACATGTACTGACAATAAGGATCAGATTGCTTCACCTTCGCAATCTCATATATGTGCTTCAATGTCACTGTAGATGCCACCACGTGTCCAGGCCGGCTGCTACCGGACTCGATTCCAGCGGCTTTCTTCAAGTACCAGGTAACCGATGGCGACTTAACTGTGAACTCAAAGGTGTTATCTTTGAATGCCGTTATTGTGACGGCCATGGGCGTGTCCGGCTTATGCTTCTGAGTCCGAGCATTGAAGTCCTTGCAAAATGCCATTAGATTGAGACGGTACTGACCAAGTGCGGGTCCTACCGGCGGAGCTGGGCGGGCTCCACCGGCTGGGACGGTGAGGCGGATTGTCGCTGCCACAGGTCGGCGAGTTAGGATCTCCTTGAGGGTTGACATTGTTCGACTTTAGTGAAATGCAAGGGAAGGGCTTATTTGTTTAGACACGGGCAGAGACGCACCACAAAGGGTTTTGTATTTCTTAAATATATATTTTTTTTTTGAAAGCGTATTTTTTAAATATTATTAAATAAATTATAAATATCAAATAATAATATAATAAATTGAAAGGTAAAGAAAATATTAAATAATTTATATAAATTCAAGCGTGAGGGATAAAAATTCGCCTTATCAATAATATAATATATAATATGAAATATTTAAAAACATAATTCATTGTAATAAATATTACATATCATATTATTAAATTTTACTAAGAAATATAATAATATATAATTGAATGAAAAATTATATTTAGAACTATAATTTTAAATTTTATTTAAAAAATATTATACATTTAATCTTTTCAAATTTAAAATTTAAAAGTCAGATATGAAATGGAGATTAAGGATAATATATATATATATATATATATATATATATATATATATATATATATATATATATATGAAATTGGGAGTTAAATATAAGAAAGAGAAGAAATTAAATATAAAAACTTAAAAAATATATAAAAATGTTTTAGGAGAAAAATTAAGAGTAAGAAATTAAAAGAATTAATGAAATTAAAAGAGAGCTAAATATAAAAATTAAGGGAGGGGCTTAACTAGGAAAAAATTAGATAAATTACAGAAACAATTTCTCTCTACCTCACTTGTAGTTCTTTTTGGAACAATAAAATACATGCTTTTAACTGCCAAAGTATGCTTTAATTAATGACTATTTGTAACAAAAGGGCATTTTATTATTGGAAATAAATTTTCAAGATGTTTTAGTGTATTTGTAATAAAGTAGAGATGAACTTGTAATTTTAGACCGAATTTCAAGGACCAAATAATTATTTGTGCTATTTTTAATGGGGTGAATATTAAATACCTAATTTTGTATAATGGTTTATAAATGTAAAAATGAAGTAAGAAGCATTTTTGAAGGATAAAACATGCATTATAAAAAGGGTGAAGTGAAAAAATAGCATTTCCTTATTTAAATCTTGTATTTTTCTTTTTAATAAAAAAAACCATTTAAAGGTAATTTTTATTGATAAATCATGTCTTAAATTGCATAATTTATTTTTGTTTAAAAAAAAAGTAAAATACATCTTGAGATATTTTAGCTTTCACTTTTTTTACTATTAAGTCGTTTAAAAATTTATTTATTTTTATTACACCTTTAATTTTTTATTTTTTAATATATTTAGATTTTTATTATGAGAGTTAACGCAATTATAATTTACGTGTATTAAAAGTGCATGAACAATATTGAAGACATTGACTAGGAATTTAGATAGTGAAGTGAAAAAAATAAATGAAAAGCATAAATTAATTAAAAGAAAAATGACACTATTTAAAAGAAAGCCTTTCCCTTTCAACATGTTCAAACCTAAAATCAATGAAATCACAGTCCGATGTCCTTCAAGCTTCATCTTTTGTGTTCTTACAGTGGTTGTATTATGCCTTGCCCTCACGATAAGTCGTTGTGCTATGTCAATAGTGATACCCGTATTGTTGTTGTTGACTGCCACACCACTCTTTCTTCTTTGTCTTCTCGATTATCAAATACTCTGCTTAATGACTGCCCTTTATCTCTTAAGTATTAGCTCCCCATTGAAGATTTGGATTCTCTAATTTCGGTGACTACATATGAAGATTTTGACAATATGATCGATGACTATGATCGTATTAATAATAACATTGTTAATTCTTCGAAACCATCGCAGCTGCATTTTTTTTTGTTCCCGTTAAAGTCGAATTCTTTGCAGTTAATTAGGCCAATTATGAAAAGTAGTGTCAAGTTTGAAGACTGCTTTCTTAAATGTGTTGAGTGGGGCAACTAGGTTGTTGAATAGAGGGTTCTCTAATTTTGTTTCGGTCAATTGCTCACTAAGTCTGGATGATGATGGTCTAAATGAGAATAATAATAATTTTGATTTAATCAGTGGTGGCATTAGAGATATGGAGGGGTCGCAGAAAAATGCAAAGCAAGGTCAGGATGTCCATTCCGATGTCGGAGATTACTTCTTCATTTGGGTCTACTTATTCTTTGTAACACCCCGAACTTTTTAGTTATTTTAAAATCATATTTTTATGATAAATTATATTTATTTTAAGAAATATTTAATTAACAAAATAAATATATGAATATAAAAATAATTTTCTTGAATTTTATGTTATTTTAAATTAAATATCAAATTTAATTATTTATATAAAATCTTTATTATATATATAATAATTTATTAAAATATCTAAATATATATATATATATATATGTGTGTGTGTGTGTGTGTGTGTGTGTGTAGGATAGCAACCAATCGGCTGCTGAGATGTTACCAGCAGAGAGCGAGAGAAAGAGAGGAAAAGGAGGTTGTCCAGCCAAATCATCGTTGTCTGATCATCAAGAAGGAGCACACGTTGATCAAGGAAGGAGAGCAACCATCAAGATCAAATTTGTGAAGTTTCGCCATTGCTAGCATTGCCACGTGTTGTTCGGAGCGTCTGTAGTGATGAGACTTCTTTGGCCGATTTTGGCCATTTCTTATAGCTTTTTCAGACAATTCTTACACCAATGGACTTTTCTCGGTCCCAGCTTTCCATGAACACCTATTTTACCCCATCGGTGATTAGAACTTTGGACCGAAAAAAGGAGAAAACCATATATTTTTTTTTTGGATTTTTCAGGCTATCAATTGTGCTTCTTGATTGTCAAACTTCAAGCATTTCAACGAGGACTAGTTGGTTTGGTTGTCATTAAGTCTGTAAGTTATATAGTTTAATATAATACTTTATTATCTTTTATTTATTTATTTTCACACATGCATACATTAAATGATTGTTTGTATATGTATATGTCAGTACCATTATAATTGTGATTGTTGTATATTACTTGTTGATATTTAAATGGGGTTAGGATGACATAGTATCATATATGATTGGATTTTGGTTATGATTATATAATATGACGAGCTTTGACTAACATGATGGATAGAGCTTATTCATTGCTTGATGCTGCTTGGTTTTGATCGTAATGGTGAAATCCTATGCTTAGACATAAGAGACAATATTTAAATTCAAAAAGTCAAAGAAGATGATCGGTTCCCTAGTTTGAGGTTTAATGTGGTTCCTATCGGTTAATTCTGTAATACCCTAGGAAATCATATCTTGAATACATGATTTAATTCTCAGTTTATGGTTTGAAAGTATTGAAATGATGGAAAATAATTTTAGAGACACAGTTAGAAAGCATATAAATTACTTTTCTAGAAATCGTCGGTATTGAAAACACTACCGAGAAAATAGTAGTTCGGGCAACAGTTGAATTTTTTATTCTGCCTAGGGGGTAAAGGATCATATAAGTACATGTGTAATTATGGTAAAAAGAAAGAGGTGAAAAACATTTAAGAACATTGAAAAAGTAAGTAATGGCAAAACCGTAAATAAATGAAACTTTAAGGGATATAGTAAAAATTGGTCTGTCTGAGTTTCAGAATGGCTCTGAAACTTTTTTTATAAATAAGTATAAATAAAAATAAGTCTTTTGAATCCCTACTTTGAAATTCAATTCTCAACAGAATTGTCAGAATACATTATAAAAAAAATTGGGGTTAAAGTATGAATACTTGATAGTTTAAGGACCAAAGTGTAATTTAAAATTATTAACTTAATATATAAGAAATGCCTTAGGAAATTTTCCATCATCTTCTTCATTTGTTCAAAGTGGCCGAACCTTCCCTCTTCCATTCTTCCTCCATTTTCAATCAATTTCCTTAAAGAAAAGCTATAGAAAACTTAGAATTTTGCAAAGTTCTTCCATCCTCCATCCATTTCTTCCTTGAAATCATAAAGAAATCCAAAGAATTTTGAAGGTAGAATTTCGGTGGGAACTTCAAGTTTAGGTAAGGAATTAGTTTGTTTGAATTTATGGTTTATTTGGATGATTTAGATGATGAATTAGATGAGTTTTGTGGTTAATTGCATCAATTAATGTATTTGTTGGATTTTCCCTCATTTCAAACCCTAGGTTGAAGTTGTTTGATTTGGCTTGATGATTTAGTGTTAGTTTATGATATTTGAACTTCGAATATGTTAATTGGAGGCTAATGGATGATTAATTTGTGTTTGTTTTGTTGTAGAAAATCAAGTTATACATAATTGCGAATATTGCCTCCTTTGAAGCATTTGGTGGAAAATCAATTTTCCTAAGCAATTTGGAGTGCTAGGTGAGTTTAATATACATCATTTAACATGTCTAATACATTGAAAATGAAATTGAAAACCATATGTAAAACCTCCATTTTGGCCGAATGCACATTTACTATTCACCCTTTGATTTTGTTTGATTTTTCTTTTGTATTCCTTAGCCAATTTGATTCTTTAAATGATGTTTATTGTTGGATATCTATTGCTTATTGAGTTGCCTTGATTGTGAGCTTATTGTTGATTGTATAGGCAATGCCAATTTTGCACCAAAACTTAACCTAATGGCTTGCCCTATTATGCCCACCATGTGTTTGATAAAATGCCTTGTTATAATATCATTGGCCTATCATTCCTTCATCCATAGGCCTACCAATTTGAATGTCATTATCGCCAGCGACGTTGGCATGCCAACTGTGTCTACCGATTACCTATGTATAACCTATCTTTGTTCCATACCTTTGTTGTTTACCAAATCAATTGTCATTGCATAACTATTGTTTATTGTTATTCCTTTGATCCAATTGCTACTTGAAGTGATTGATGTTGAGATAATTGCTACTGGTGATATCATTGTTACATAATGCTATCTAATGATATGTTTCACACTTGTATTGACCTTAATATGGCTTGACAGAGCTGCCGTTTCGACAGAGTAGTGAGTACAAACTATCGGCAATGTGCACATTGTTTACTGATGTCCTAGCCGGGAAGGGTTTTTGGTCCTAGCCATAAGACCCGATCAGTCTTATGTTTACTAATATGAGATTGACTGTATGTTTACATATAATCCATATATGTTCTAGCCCTTTATCTGTCTTACCATATTATACCATTCCTTTGATATGACTATTAACCTTTTTGTCATTCTCTGATATTGATTCTGTAATATAATTATGTCGATAAAATGTTATCATTACTTCCATTATTATCATTTATTATTATTGATCCAAACCATTTTTATTAGCGATGCATATTAGATTCATTGAGTATCTTATATACTCACCTCTTTCCTTGTTTACCCATTTTAGGTGCTGAGTAGATAACAGAATCCCAATTTCAGACTCTCTGTGGATTCCTGCAATCTTTTGTTATCGATGTAATTATATTAAATACTGTATTTTGATGTTCACAATCTAGCTGCTCCATGGGGTATGTATGGGTTAATTAGGCTATGAACATGTGTATATGACTTATTATGATATATGAGTATTGATATGACATGTGATAATGGATGTTATAGCCAACAACATAAAATTACAGACAATTTATAAAATTGTAGTATGAATAGTAACTAAGTAAATTGATTAATTAATTGATGGTTTTAGATATTTGCGTGTGATACTGGGTTCTATGGATGCTGGTAGCCATTAGCATATCCAGCATCCTAGAACCGTCGCGATCCGAAATCGGGTCGTGATATCATTGTATGATTATGTAATGATGTGATTACTTACTTATTTGGCATCAAGCATGAACCTAGCATTTGAATGATAGGTTATATTAATAACCATATAACTCACTGAGTTGAATGCTTATCCCATTGTTTAATATTTTTTCAGCTTGTAGGTGAGCGTAAGAAGTTGGATCTTTATCGAGTTCCTCTTGCCTTCCATTATTTGTTAGAAAATATATTATAATTTATTATGTAATTCTTTTTATATTTATTTTGTAATGTAAATTCTAGAGTTCCACATTATAATTCCCTTTGTTGCTTCCATTTTATCTATATTTATGTTTTCTGTTCAGTTTTTTGAGTTTGGAGGGCAGTTGAGTTTTGTTATCTTGGTTGTGTTGTTATGTTGATCAGGAATTAAATGTTATTGATTGATATAATTGAAATGATGGCCCTGAGGGGTAGTTATTTGATTAGTTGTTTAGTTTCTACTTAACTTGTGGACCATAACTCTTATTTTATGACAGTCACGGCAGTCGTATTACCTTTTTATCATTTAATGGATAGTTAAGTTTACTACGGATTTTGAAAGTCTTATATTTTCTCTTTCCTTATGTCGATCATGTACTCTCGAATTCAGGCCATGACATTCTTCTCCTTTGCTTGTGAATTTGCCTCCCATAAGAGTTCATATGGAGGATAGTATTGGTAGTGGTGGTAGGAGTGGAGGTGGAGAGGTTAGAAGGATTTTGCATGAACAAAAGGTAATGGGTATTGAGGAGTAGTTTACTCAAATTAGTGTTGGTAAGGGCTAATGGGATTATTGGGCAAAAGCAAGATGAGGTTTTTGTGGTTCTACCACTACTGCCATTGATGCCAATTTCAATCGCTATGTCGGGTATGCCAGTGGGTCTGGTGATATTTGGAGAGTACTGGAATCGAGTTTTCTCTGATGATGAGAGATCAAACTATAGGGTTCCAGTTGGTTATAGAAAGTCGCCTCCACTTCAAACACAACCACAATCATTGGTTCCTTAGACACACCGTTGAAATTGGGTATTCTGAATTTACTTTATCAAAGGGATGAAAATGAAATTTTAATTTACTTCATTTTTTTTTGGTGAAAGGTTGTAAAAGAAGAGGAGGTAAGCTATTAAACAATGTCATTTTTTTAGACTTACAAATAATTTAAATATATATTTTTTTAATTTTTCTACTCAGCAAACAGAAGCCCAATTAATGTCTTCAATTTTGTTTACATAATTTTAACATATGTGAACTACGATCGCGTTAACTTCCATCTAAAAAGTCTTTAATATATTGAAAAATAAAAATATGAGGATTAAATCAGAATAAATAAATTTTTAAGGACTTAATCGCTAAAAAAGGTTAAAGTTTGGTGTTTTGCCCAAAAAAAAGAAAAAATACTTTTTAAGTTGCTTAATTTTCATTCATGCATTTCTTGGTAATATTGACGTGATGAAGGCTTTTGTGGATTGAGTGAATATTAAAAAGAAAGCCTATAACTCTAGCCTATAACTCTAAAAGCTTTCCTACTATATACAACAGTCACTGTCGAAGTAGGCCCACAAAATACTTGGACCCAACTTCTTTAAAAAAATAAATCAAAACCTATCATAATACATTGATGTCTGATGATAATCATCATAAGACCCATTCCTCCCATTAATCCCATTAACCACAAGAAACAAACAAACAAAAACATCCACTAGTGCGTCGAAATGGACCCCACTTTCATTTCACTTATCTTTATTTTACATGGACCCACCAAAAAAAAAATTTCGCAATTGGTGAATCCATCAATCAAACTATAAATACCAACCTATTATCACCTTTTCAAACCGAGAAATCCTCTCCATTTGTCTTCCCCGCCCAAGGCCAATGCCGACCTCCTCCTTCTCGTCTTCCCTGTGCCGACTGTAAAAGTAATTTAAAAAAAAAAAAACCTAGATCCCCAAAAATCTAATACAAAAATTAAAAAAAAAAAAAAAATTAAAAGCAGTAATATTACTAGTAGTAGTAGCAATGGCACAAGAACAAGAAGTTGTTGAATCTGGATCAGAAACCCTAGATCAAACTCACTCATCTGCTTCTTCTTCTTCTCCTACTTCTTCTTCTTCAGATCCATCGCTTTCTCGTACTATATCCTTCAGTAAACTCAACGCGCAGGCTCCTGCGTTTGTTCCTACGCGCCCTCAACAACCGCCGCCTCCTCCTCCTCCTCCTCGACTCACCGTCATCCCTTCTCCTCCGCCTACTGCTGCTGCTATGATGCATATTTATCCTCCACCTCCTCCGTCGCCGTTCCATGTCCAGATTCATAGTCCTGTGCCTGTGCCTCATGTGATCCCCGTCCAGAATCATCATCCTCACCATCACAACCACCATCAACAGCAGCAGCAGCAGCATCATAATCAGCAGTATGTTCCGGTTCGGAATCATAACAATCATCACCATAGTCATAGTCAGAACAGTCACTATGTGTCCGTGCAGTATCATGGGAATCAGCATCATCATAACAATCAGTATGCTTCGGCTTCGAATAAGGGGCAATCAGAGGAAGAAGTAGAGGTGGTTGCGAAGAAGGATGTAGCATCATCACATCATGCGCCTAAAAGTGACAGAAATAACGGGCTCTCTGATGAGGCGGTGCAGAAACTTCTAAATCAAGTGAGTAATTATTGCTTACAGTTAGTGTACAACTACAGAAGTAAGTTCAAATTTATATAGAGATTGTAATTGCTCGATAAATTATGGTTTGCTGGTGGAGTATGGAGTGGATTTAGCTGCTGATCAGGGTAATTTCTATTGACTGCGCATCTAAGTCTTTTTGGGGTTGGGGGTGGCGTTTAGCATCTTGTGTAAAGTATTTTATGATTTAGTTAACCCAATAACCAAGTTAACATAATAAAACTGAATGCATTTTTCAGAATGATATATTCTAATACGTTTAGAGAATGAAGAGTGTGCACACATCCAATGAACATAATATTGAATATGTTTTTGTATGATATAGATGCTAGGGTACACTTACTGGACTTAATAACAAGAGAGTGAAAGTTTTGGAACATTTGATGTACAGAGTCTTCAATGTCAATATTGACAGAAATGGTAAGATTGTTTTGATGCACTATACGTAGTGGTGGAGTGAGGATGAAGCAGATTGTGGTACAATCAATCACCTATTCAATTTATGGAATGCCAACTTCTTTTAGATTATTACATGTGAAGACTAGTTTCTTATGGACTTATTGATGCTTTTCCTTTTACAACCAATCACTTATAAAATATGGGAATCAAGATCTAAGTCTTATCTAAGTTCCGTCTCTTTTTCTGGGTTGGAAATTGTTCCTCCTAACCTTTAATGACTCTAATTAACATAGTTTGATTTATCATTATTTTGGATTTACGGTGCATCCAGGCAACAAGTTTAAGGCTTGGGCCCTTGGGATTTGTGGACAGGGTCAAATAAATGGTTATAAAATACTATGGAAGTTGACGAAGTGGGAGCATTACCTGAAAAATTTTAGCTGGCATCAGGTGGTTGAATGGGTGTTCAACTCCTTTTTGGACCTTAAGTATGAACTTTTTCTTGTGATATATATTTGGCGCTTTCGAATAATGAAATGCAGCAACTTTATTAGATTATTCAGCGAATCTTTGTTGTTCCTATTCTACCGGGTTTACAGTGCAAGAGATATTGACTTCTTGCTTTAAATATATGCTGTTTGGTACAAATATAGAGCCACCTTATTGTTATTATTATTGTTTTTTCTTTTGGTTGTCTGGACAATGGACAAATATACACACTATTGAAACAGCTTCCTTGCTGTGAGGTTTTGTGCATTTAAAGCCCACAGTGTGGAAGGTCATGTGCTCTCATGTAACCTTTAGTTTCACCAGCCCTTCCCATAAGTTTAAGTATTTGAAATTCTTGGCAAAGATTTGCAAACTTGGAAGGGAGCAATTTTGATTATTGAAAGCAAAATAATTGGAAACACAATGAGCATGTAATACATAGTTAATTTTCCATGTATGTTATTCGATTCAATTTATGTGTACAAAATAAAATATATTGCACTTGTCATCCTGGAGATCAAAATAGAATTGTAATATGAATTTTAATCATTGTGTTTTTGAGGTGGGAGCCAATGCCAGCAAAAATTTCCCTTATTGAAACATTTTTCATCTGCCTATATTTTGGATACTTGATTATTAATAATATCTTAATATTCTGCTAACAAATCTTTTAATACATTCTTCATTTGGTTAGTGTGAGGTATTGATTATGGTTGACAGTATACATGTTATTTATGTGTTTCTAGTTCTACAGTGTGCAGTCTGCTCTTGTAACTATGTATGAATCAAGGAAGTTCGCTATCGACTTTATTTCATTTGTAGCTATTCCCTCTGTCCACAAATAATTGCCCACATTTCCTTTTTGGGATGTGCAAAAAAAAAATTGTTCACTTTCTTTTTTAAGTTAAATTTATTATTGTGTTTCCAAATATGCCCTTTAGTGTACTAACAATTAATCACGTTATGCTAGAAGAATTAATGCTACTAGTTACCATAATAAGGGTAAAACAGTAAAAGAAATACAAAATTGTTAAATTTTGTGCCAAAACAGAAGTGGATAATTATTTATAGACAGAGAGTATTAATTTTTTTAGCATCATATAGACCATTTAACATTTCATTGCATATGTTATTGGAAATGAAGATACATTACTAAGAAAAGCATTTCGCAAAAACTTATGGTTTAATTTGTTGCTCATTAGTCAAATGTGAAAATACTGAAAAGTGGGACGATATGTCAAGTCCCGTCCTAGAACCCTGATTAAATGTGACTAATTGGTAATTTATATTTGCATAAATAAAGAATATTCATTTCAAGCATGCTGAAAAAGAAAAAAGCTAAAGGTAAAAGCATTTGAACCATGAAAATATATCCTTTTCATATTGTTTTCCCCAGCCTGGAACTACTGTAATTTCCTAAACAGAACATAATTTAAAAGGAGAATCTATGTAGCCAGCGCCAACTAGCTTAGACTGAGGCTTAGTTGAGTTAAGCCATTGCTGTTGTATTTTTTAACCTTGGATTTAATGGGTGTTGTTGAACACCTCATGGGAACATCGTAAGCTTGGTGTGATTAGAAACCTTTTTAGGAATCGAAGTTGCCTTGTTTTTTGGCTTATTTTGGTTTGAGATAATGTTAGATATTAGAGACTGGTTTTATTGTGGTTGCATGTATATGAATGCCTTGTGTTATGTCTTTTGGCAACTTAAAGCAATTCATTGTGAAAAAACAAATCTGCTGTTTTGGTTGGGTTGGAGAAGAGGTGGGGAGTGGCAGGAGAGTAGTGGCTGGGGGGATGCATTCATTTTATTCTAGAGGGATTTGTGGGATAACTTTACGTGTGTTAAGCTGCTTTAAGTTTAGGGAGTATTGCAGGGGTTGGGTATGACAAAGCAGTGTTGCTTGGGCCTGTATTCAGTATAAGCATATAACTAGTATATGAACTTGGCAGTTTCATAAAATCCTTGATTTATTTGAAGCTTTTTTTACATATATTTTCTAAATTCTAATATGGAACTACAAATTATATATATATTTTTTGTTACATTTGCAAAGAAGAATTGTAGCTGCTTTGCATCATTTGTTTGGGCTCTAATGTTCAGTGTTCAAGTATTGCTTGTGGTTTTTCAAAATGCATGTTATTAATGTTTTTTGGGACATTTGAACTGCTGTTTACAGGTGGAGTATTATTTTAGTGACTTAAATTTGGCAACTACTGATCATTTGATGAGGTTTATTAACAAGGATCCTGAGGGATATGGTAAGGTTCTCTACTTTTGTGTGTTTCTACTTTTAATTCTAGCATATTTTATTTTGTAGCCTATAATTGAAGTGTTTCTGCTTCTCAATGTAAGTTTTTTATTTTATTTCTTCTTTCTTTCCCTATAACTGTTACATTATATAGTTGTTGTTTTTTTACGGCTTTAATACTATTGTCATTATTTTGGTTGCTTTTTGGTTGAAGCACTGTGGGGAAAGTACATCCTTAGTTTTCCCAAATCTTCTGTGGTCCTCCACTACAATGACTTGATGTATAAATTGTTATCAAAGGTTTTTAGGTGTTCTATGGAAATGGTGACTTTCCATGGTGCTTCATATAGGCTTTGGCTTTAGAAATTCATACCTCATAATAATCATAATTTGGAATCACAATAAAGTTTATGCAAATTGGATTTATCTCAAAATACTATGATTAAATAGAAATGTTGTCATTTATTAATTTATTATTTTTAAGCTTCCAATAAATGAGGTGACATGATGTCTTTTCCCCTGGAGGTTTTCCTTTGTAATTTTTTTCTATGGGTTTTGTAAATGCATCTAAACTAGATTGCCTTTTTATTTTTTATTTTTTAAATAATTTTAATCTGTTTTTACATTTGTGTGTATAGAAGCTCTATTTTGAGGATAGAATAACTCAACTTACGTTGATACCAAACTAGGTTGGGTTGGGATTTCAAGGGATAGGATAATTTAGATAAATTATTTTGCCTCTGTATCTCGTTGGTTTGTGGCATGCTGGTAATTCTGCTTTTTCCACATAATGCTTATGTAGTCTTGCAAAAGGAGGTTGTATGGTATAACCACGGAAAAAAAGTGTTGTGAAGCAGTTGTCACTTCAGAGTTAGTTGTTTGAACTGTTATTATTTCAAGTATTTCAATCCATTTTAATTCATTCTCTTCTTTAATCAAGTGCCAATATCAGTTGTTGCTTCCTTTAAGAAGATTAAAACTGCCATAAATAGTAATTCTCAGCTTGCTTCCATTCTGCGGAACTCATCAAAGCTTGTAAGATTTTTCATATAAATTTCTTGTAGTACATTTCTTTTCCTTAATGGTATCTTTTCTTGCCAAATCTTCCATGTGTTTTATTGACCATCACACTTTTTCACACCACATTCTGTAGGCAGTCAGTGAAGATGGAAAGAAAGTAAGACGGCTGCATCCCTTAACTGAGCCAGATGTGGAAGAGTTGCAAGTAGGTTTTTTTTCCTTGCTTACTTCTTATAATATATGGACCTTGCCAACTGTGAAAGTTAAAGTCAAACTGTCTTCAGTGGTGGTGTATGAGAGAGGCTTGTTCTTTATATGTTATTATGTCTTTTAGTTTGAACAAGATAAAATAATCTATCTGATCCTGCTATTTAATTTTTTATCTTTAGTCTCGCATTGTTGTTGCTGAAAATTTGCCTGAAGATCATTGTCACCAAAACCTAATGAAGATTTTCTCTGTGGTTGGGAGGTACTGAGATGATTTCACATCAGATTTTCTATAAATGTCGACTTGATTTATAATAGAAAAAAAAAAACTTTTTTTTTTTTAATTTTCAGTGTGAAGACAATTCGTACTTGTCCACCTCAAACTTCTGGTGGTGGGGCCTCTTCAGCATCTAGATCTGCAAAAGCTGACGGAATGCATTTCAGTAACAAGGTACATCTATGTGGATGCTCATGCACAAACATAACAAACACATGCACGCTGGGCAGAGGCTGCTCTTACCTTGTATTTGGATTAAAAAAATTATAGGATTTGGATGTGATAACATATAGGTTATCTCTGATTAATTATATTCATAAAATTTACATGAGATTTATGAATATGGATAAAAACTATATTTGAATGTGGACTTGAAATGCCCATAAGGTTAAAATTATGAAACTTAATCAAAGAATGACCTAATTTTTTCTCATACAAGTTAAGCTAAAATTATGTTAAAATCCCTTATTTGAAATCATTCCCATCCAAACATACCCAGGCTTGTTTTCAAGCTTTTAATCATGCCTTGCATTTTGGCTGTACTCTCATTTTTCCCTTATTGGGTCGCACTGTCTTGTGCTGGTTTCTAATGGTGATGCCCAATGAATTTTCACTGAAGCTGCAAAGTAGAAAATATAGGAAGAAGAAAACTAACGTGCTTAAGATAAGATGTAAATGGTAATTACCATGGTTTTGTATCAGGTACATGGGGACAGAGATTGGCCAAAAAGAAGAAAAAAAAAGGTTAAAAAGCATAGGGTCTAAATGACATGGAAGGACTATTACGTTGCTATTTGAAATCATTGACCAAAAGAAAAATGGAAGACTTGGAGCTGGCTCTGAATTTACTAATGCGGAGTTTAAACAACTGCTGTATTGGAATGTGCATTGGGGGGGAGGGAGGCTTGAATGGAAGTGACTAAACACCATATAATTTTTTTTAAGTGGTGCAGTGAGATGTTGATACCAATTGATGAAAGATGCTTATTAATCCCTTCATGCCAATACAAAAAATTATCATGATTGGCAGTTAATGTCGTACAGGCTTTTTTTTCATAAAGGACATGAAAACTTTGCCCACCCTGCCAGTAAAAGTGCTTAATGCTTCGGCTGTCTGTTGATGTTTTCTTTCATGGATTTACCATTTATTTCTTTTTCAGCAGCTTATTGTTGGGAAAAGTATCCCACATCGAATAATGATAAAATAAATAAAGAACTTATAAGTGAGTAAGTGTTGGATTTAGCACAAGTCAATTGGTTTTGTGCAAATGGATTCCAACACTTATCCATTTATAAGTCCACTTATGTATGGGCCCATAGACTTTAATATGGTATTAGAGTTTCATACCCAAACGGGTTAAATTCTGGGATCCATGTTCAAGTCCCGTTATAGTTGTTGGACTGATGATGATGCCAGTCTGGACCTTAACTGAAGAAGAGATATCAGCCGGTCCATTTGTGAGCAAGTGTCAACCGGCTTGTTGATGTTAGGCTATGAGCCAAAATCCGGTTGCATTTGAAGGGGTGTGTTGGGAAAAGTATCTCACATCGAATAATGATAAAATAAATAAAGAACTTATAAGTGAGTAAGTGTTGGACTTAGCACAAGCTAATTGGTTTTGTACAAATGGGTTCCAACACTTATTCATTTATAAATCCACTTATGTATGGGCCTATGGACTTTAATACTTATATGTGCTGCCAATCTTTTGATGCTGATTTATTTATTTAGATTGGTATTGAGCTCATCTAATATTCAATTCCTTGTGTCTTGTGCAGTTGCATGCATTTGTGGAATATGAATCTGTTGAGATAGCTGAGAAAGCAGTGAGTATCTTTTCTATGGATGCTTCTCTTCCAAACTTCATTACTTACTAGAGAAGTTAAATGTATATTCTACCGTGCAGGTTGTGGAGCTAAATAATGAGGAGAATTGGAGGAGTGGTCTTAGGGTTCGTCTAATGCTAAAACACATGGTATGTGCTTACATTAATTCCTTTTCACCTTCTTATTTCTGACCATAATTCCAATCAGAATTTGTGGCTGAACCTTCGAAGTTTATGAATAAATAAAGTAAAATAAACTTGATTTGACATGCTGTAATGCACAGTTTTGCTTGGTGTAAAAGATTGTAGAATGTATATCTACAATAGCTACATATCATATGGGGAGAAAAAAATAAAGGGGGGAAAAGAGTGTAGAAAGGAAGTAAAAAAAGAGAATGCATAAGATGAAATGTGTCTTATGCTGAACATCTGAAACGTAACTTCGTCTGGGCTTACGACCTGAAGGGTTATAATTTAATGGTATCTGCAGTTTCTGCCATCCTGATATGGTTCAAATTTGAAATCTATTTGCAATTTATTTTCTTTAATTTTATCTCTTTATATCCTCTACTGGAGTTACAAACAATGTTGTTGTCTTACAAGTCACAAGTTGTCTATTTGAATATGAAAGGTATTCAGTTTTAATCATTGCATTTAGGCTTGATAAATCAAATTAATTTGGCAAGTTTTATCTAATGTGTGAAGTTAGATTAGTCCCTTGATCTGTGTTTTTTTCTTTCATCTTTAGTCAAAACCTACTCAAGCACGAGGAAAGAAGGGGCATGAGCAAGGGCACTCTGAGGAAGATGAGGTTTCTACATCTGAGCAACAGCTGAATGAAAAACAGCACGAAGATCCTTCCCAACGTTCTGATATTCATTCACATGAACAATCTGTAAGTTCTGGCAGGGCTTGTATTGAGTGTATATACTATTTTAAAGGTCCATCATTTTAGAAAATTATTAGTTGATATGACCAATTAAAACTGGCATGTTAGAAGTTGTTTACGGTATGGATATTAAAATCCTGGGATGTTCCTCTGAATTGTCTTATCATGGATTCCTTACAAAATAAGATCTGTGAAATTATGAATCAAATTTGTGATCTGCAAGAGAAAAATGGGGGAATTGGTTTATTTTGTCCCCCTTTTTAGCTTGCAAGGGAAAGACAAGATAAAGACTTCTTTCCACAAGATAGGCTGCTAGCGTTGTGTTTTATGCAAATTTTTTTATTTTATAATGGTTTATTGAATTGAAAAGCTAGTATGGCTGCTTTGAATCCAGAATGAATCACCTGGAATTCAGAAAATTGAGTTGCTTTCTTTTCCACGTCGCTTGTAATTCATCTGAGTTTCTTTGTCCTATGAAATGATGTTTTAAGTCTCAGTTTTCATGCGCCTTATAAGACGGTCTTGCTTGGGCAGGGAGACGATCATGCCGATGACAAGGAGGGTCCGCAGAGAAAAGGACGCAACAAGGGCCACCGGGGCAAGGGACGTGGCCGGGCTCAACACCATCATAATAATAATCATAATAACCGTGGACATCATGTGGGTACTCCTTCAAGTAATCCAGTTAGTAGCGAGCAGCCAACAATGGGCAAGCAACCTCCAGGACCCCGAATGCCAGATGGTACTAGAGGATTTGCTATGGGTCGGGGGAAGCCACTTGCTGTTAATACTGCATGACTTGAGTTTCTGAGATTATACACATTTTCTTCTCATAACTGGAGATGCAAATCTTTGCTGGGATGAGGAATTAAGTCATATATATATATATCAAAAGGGTTTGATGGCAGGGTTTTACAAAGGGCTGTCAATCTGAAGTAGGAGTTGGTTCAAGGGTCAATTAAGGGTCGAGTATTTGTCTGTTCTGCGTTGATGTTGCATGACAATTTTTCTCTCATTTTTCGTTTTATTATTTTTTCAGTTTACTAGCTGTATGATGTAGAAATGAGATGAATGAAAACCCATGGTGAGGACTGGGGAGTCATACTTATAGATAAATGTGAGCAAGAGATTTTTGACATAACAATAAAATTGTTAATTACATGCTTATTCCTGTGTTTAACGGTATAGTTGTGTTGCAAAATGCTGATTGTTATTTGCTTAAACTTTAGTATGCGATTTGTATTACGGTTAAATTGTTTTTTGCTTTTATTATTTTTTCTTTATTTAGAGTCTGAAAATTTATGATTTTGTAGAAAAAATATTTTTTATTTTTTTGTAAATTACGACTTAAAAAATTTAATTGAACAGATTTAAAAAAAAAAATTAATATGCAATTTTCAAAAATAGTTCCAAAACGTATTTTTGCGAAAATTTCCAGGTCTTGGAGATTCTAATTATCTTCAATGCTTTTTATCTTTTTGTATTAGTTTATCAGTGTTTTTAGATATTTGTTAAAAATTAAAATTTTAAATAATATTAAATAAATAAATTTAAAAATAAAATAATTAAATAAATAAATTTAAAAATAAAATAAATAAGTAAAAAATATAATTTTGATATGATAATAATTATAATAAAATATAATTTTATCAATATATTTTTTTTTATTTTATATTAATTTATTTATATTTTTCTAGTATAATAATTTTATAATTATATTTTATCTAAAATAATTAATTTAAACTAAAGCATCCTTAAAAAAATCATTCATTCAATTATAAGAAAACATTGGTCATAATTATGTGAAGGTTTTGTAATAATTGAAAATTTGTTACGGAGATTGAATTTAGATAAGAATCTACCGAATTAATTACTTTTTCCAATGGGGGATTCATATTTCACTTACATTTGTAGTTAATGTTCTTTGAGGGAAACTTGTTAGTGCTTATATCAATATTTTTGCCTTAGATTACTGTTCTTAAGTATTTCTTTTGTAGTAGAAATATTTAGTTCTAAAAAGTAAAGATATTCTCTTTGGTTTGATATGCATTTTTTTTTTCACATGCAATGCTTGTAATTTGAAATATTAGTTGAAAATGTAGGTCCTCATCCATATCTTTGACACTTGCCATATTTTTCCTTTAGGCACAACAAGGAGAGGTGGCAATGGTTGCAAAACTTGCTGATCCTGGCTATGCACTTGAGCTGTCATCTCCTGTTCCAACGATTGATATGGTAAGAAATCCTTGGCATGCTTTTATTGAATGACGCAGTTGTTGCAATTGAGACTCTGAGATTCTTGGGTGCTTTGCTGCCTGGAGTGGCATCAGATTTTGACAACCACCTAATGTTCCATTTATCTGTTGACCTAGCTGTAGCATACAGGTTTCAGTAGCATACAGGTTTCAAACCTGAATACAAATTTCCTTTGCTTAGATTCTCAGTGGTGCAAGATGCTAGTTTTTGAGAAGTTGATTATGGGATTGTGGATGAAACATGATAAATTTCCAATCTCCTAACCCCCCCCCTGGTTTGTTTTACCTGTATGACTTTCCTAATTTTGCAGCCAAGAGCAACCTTGAAATATTCCCCCTTGGTGAAGTTTCACCTGAGGATAGAGAAGACGAGGAAGGGAAGAGAACATTGTCAATAAGTGGAATTGTCAAAGGTAAGATACTGAATGGACTCTGGCTGCTCAATTCAATGATGAAGATTTGAAACTAAGATACTCCTATAAGGTGGTTTCTCTCTGCATGATACATCATCTCAATCGTCCTTTTATTTTTTTAATACGACGGTTTTGAATGCCAGAACTCCTCTTAGAGGAGTTTCAGCTACCACCATATTAATTTTATTTGCATTCTCTTCTTGATTGCTAGGTATCCTCTCTTATTGATTACTATCACATATTAGTATTCCTATATAAATGACTAAAATATGACATGATGTACAAGATGATATAAATGTTACAACTTTGGCTTAGGTGATATTTTTGGGTTGACATCCTACTTGATATGTTATTTGGCCAACTTTAATTGCTCTATGTAAACAATATGCTATTTACCGTTGAGAGTTTTTAACTATTTGCAGGATGAAACACTTTTAATGGTCCCTAGCATTTCTCTGCCTTCAAATGCTTTATCCTTCGCATTCAAGTGTCGATTCAGTGCTCACAATAGGTTGAGGTTAGAAGACTCTCTATCTCTGTCTCCCACCACATTACTTAGGAATCTCTCTTTTTGAGGTTTATGATTCACTGATTACATCATAATAGCTTATGGCTAGAAATGGGTGAGTTGTATTTTAACTTGTATCCAGACACATTGGCTTGTGATGAATGAGTTGTATTTTGCGGCAAAATGCACTTTGGATAGAAACAGTCGGTAAGAATCACCACTCACTGTGAGGAGGATGAACAAAAATGGGAGAGAGGACTTCAGAATCACAAACATAATGCCGTGAAATATTTGTAGGAAACTATCCAGTTTGTTAACTCTTATAATCCTGCAATTATCAATAAATTTGAACTAGTATTTAGAAGCAATCTTCAGATATTCTCACCACTCTAAGTGGTACAAGCATTGGTTCACTTTCAAATTCTAATAGAGTAATAGTTGGTTGAAAATATCTGAAGTTTGACAGTGCTGAAATGCATGCTTCTAGATGCACGTGGATGCAGCTAAGGCTATTTGGTTCTTTTTGAATCAGCAACTAGCTAGATTTCCAATTTAATTGCTATGCCATGTTGCTCGCACTCAAGTATGGGCTTTGGGTTTGGACATGAGCATGATGGAAGCTATAATTCCTCTCGTTTGAGGAGTCAGCATCCAAGTATCCATGTTATTTATAGGCATTTGATTTATGTTCAACAAGGGTACTATAGGAAAAACAAAAAGTACAAGTAAGGTATGTTATAGTATCTATAAATGTTCATGGTTTAGGTCTCTACAAAGATCACAATATCACATGGCTCTCACCTTGTAAGAAGCATGAGACCTGTATCTGCAGTGCAAAGGAACGTTTTCTGGAGTCATCCTTGTTTTTCATTTTCAAATTATAGTTGCTAGAAGTGAAATATCAAACGATACCTGAAGTAGACAAAGACAAAATATTCAGCAACAACCTATTAGGGGTAGACATGCTATGTGAATTGATCTGAAAATGTGTTTTTTAAGTTATCAAATAGGCTTAGAAAATGTTTATAGGTATTAATATCATCATTATTCTCCCCTCCATAGTCATCTACTTTTTATTTGGTTTCACATTTCTTGGTGCATCAATATGATCCAGCTACTGGTACAATTTTGATTCCAACAACTGGATTGCTGTGAACAAGCTACACATACGGCAAAGGTTACAATTTTAAAGCTGGTTATGATTCGGAGGTGCGTCTTGGTTGGCCATCACTTTGGGTAAGTGTTACCATTCCCTCGACTTTATTACCTTTTGTTTTGGCATTAGAAAATTTAACTGGTGATTATCAATTATGTTGATAGTGTAGATGATAATGAATCCTCACCCTCAATCATCTGTTTAATTCAATGCATAGGCTTGCGACCGATCAATGAAGGTTAAGTTCCCATATATCTAAAATGGGAAGAAATTTACTGTACAGTACACTTCTTGATAGAGTGTGCTTTATGGGTGCAGAAGGAATGTAGTGTTATTACAGCTCAACATTTCTGTAGATCTAAGTGAATTCTTGAGGGTTCTTTTAAGCATACAACTTGAATCATGATTGCAAGGAACTCCATGATTTTTTTGTCATGAATGAAGAAAGAATCAAGGAAGAAGAAGAAGAATTAAGAAGGAGAAATAGAGTATGAAGATAAGAAGAAGAAGCAAAAGAGGAAGAAGAAGCATAAGAGGAAGAAGAGAAAGAGATCGAGAAATATAGATCAAGAAATAGAGAATAGAGAAGAGAAAATTGAGATTTATATTATTGATTATCTGAATTCCTTTACAATCTGTTACAATTGAATTTATAAGCAAACATCTACTGTTAACAACTTTACTTGCTCATTTAGCTTTATTACTTTAATACCCTTTAGTTCATAACAATACTCTCCCCATGAAAATTTTCTTTGTCCTCAAGGAAATTGTTATGAATGAATGAGAACCAGAAGCATAAAAGAGAAGAATTCCAAGCAAAGCATATTAACAGATGCCAAATAAGGCTTGACAAAACCCCACAAATCAGTAATTGCAATTCATGACCTCCAGATTTCTTCATCCAACCCCAATCTTGAGGCAATATCATCTTTCGAAATAAGGAAGCCTCCAAAAATGAAAACCAATATCAGGAGCAAAATACGAAATGAATGGGCAACAACTTCCATTCTTCCAGGGGCTGCTATGAAATGGAAGAGAACAAGACCTGTTTGTTGAATTGCAAAGAAGGCCAAGAATTGTGTGAAGAACAGGCCAAACAGCTGAAACTCATTTCTGATTGAAGTATAAAATTCCAATGTTCGCCCAAGACCACGACCAACTGCTTCATTATATAGCACTTCAATGGCCACTTTAACATGTGCATAAAGGTCCCACAAGGAAAGGCAGCCATGAGCAATTGTTAACATACCCAGGTTGGTTAATCCACAAACAAGGTTGCTTTCCTGGATCAAAAGCTTTCCTAACCCTCCATGGCCACTATGATCATCCAATTGTAATTGCCTGGGTACACTAAATCTATCTACACTTATGCTTGTTCGGGGTATTTTTACAAACACCTTAAAGGCATAAATTTCCTAGGACAGAAAATTAATTCTTTTCCTCTGCCTTCTCCCAATTTCAAATTCATCCTCTTTTAACATAACAAAACCATACTTTCCTAATATCAATTTAGTCAAACAATGGTTCTCGTCCAAGAATTGGGGCAAAATGTAATAATCCCCATCGTCATATTCAAGAAATTTCAAAGCAAGCTTCTCCACTTTGTGACCCGTTGCAAAACGTATCCACGATTCAATTTCAGGGTGTAAATCAAGAAACCACCTTCCATTGTGATCGATATCAATAGCAAATTTCTTGATTTTTGAAGAAGCGTACTGAATTAGGATTTTATCGACGATGTGTTTAACAGATTTGAAATTATCATGGAATCCAACAATGAGGTTTGGAGTACGGGTCCATATGTATTGCCACCGTTTAGATAATACGCTGGTTTTTATGACGTCTTCTGCAGATGGAAGAAATGAGAGGATATGGTGGATGAGAGAATCATGTAAAGCGCTAATGAGATCTTCGTTTTCGGCAGACTCGAGTCTTTTGCTTCTATCTTTAATAAAATCACTGACAGGAGACCCAATGTCGTAGCTTATTTCTTCTTCGTTTCTACTGTGACTATTTTCTTTTTCAGTACTCAAACAACAATGAAGTGGTTGTGTTAATTTCATATTGGCTTTGTAATTTGTTTGTTCTAATAAAGAATTTCCCAATTTTGGTAAGTCTTCATCTTTCGATTCTCTCAGATTATACTAAAAAACAAGATTGTGACCAAAAACCTCATTTTGATTGAATTTAAGCTCTGATTCTGGCCTTTTTCTATTTTTTTCTACTGAATTTTCCGAGACCAGTCTTCTCATAAGTTCTCTTATTTCTTTAAACGTCTCATCTCTCTTGTTGCATTCTTCATTAAATACTTTGAGTTCCATTGTGAATTTCAAGTTTATTTCTCGCAAGGTTCGAAGTTGCTCTTCAATTCCGGTCGTTCTCACTCCGTTGTTTATAGCCATCGATTTTTCCAATTTTCAGTTTCGAAGGTCAATTCCAAATTTTTATCGATCCGCACATTGGGGATTTAGTGTTCAAAAGGAAATTAGGAAGAAAAGAAAAGAATTATGGTTGAATGTAATTGAATCCCTCTCGTAAAAACTCTGATACCATTGTTATGAATGAATGAAGAATCAAGGAAGAAGAAGAAAATTAAGAAGAAGAAACAGAGTATAAAGATAAGAAGAAGAAGAAGAAGAAGCAGAAAAGGAAAAAGAGAAAGAGATTGAGAAAGAAAGAATATAGAATAGGGAGAAGAGAAAAGATAAATTAAGATTTATATTATTGATTATATGAATGAATCCCTATTTGTTACAATTGTTTTTACACTCAACTTATTGTAACTACTTAACTAATTAATTCAGCCTTATTCATAATAGAAGCACGCCTGCTAGAGCATACAGAGTGCTAAATATGAACTAATTATAAACAATCTATATTATTATAATAGAATTTATATAGTTCAACCACCATAAAGAGTGCTAGGACATCATAAACCCATACAGAGAGCAAGGACCTCAATTCACCATATTGAGTACGAGGACATCATATATGGTGTATTGATGTCCTTCACACAATTTATAAGAATTTAAAATGCTCTCTAGAAAAAAAAAAAAAAAAAAAAATTATGATTACGACTAATACGTAGCAGTTGCAATACATTATTAGAATTGCAATCAGCAGCCTAGAATAAAGAATACAAAAGAAAGCAAGGGAGAAAAATAAAAATAAAAAGGACCTTAAATGACTGAAATTATTCAAATTATACAAGGACATTAAAAAGAAGTACTACATTAAACAAAGAATACACCTCCAATAATTTATATTTCAAATAATGAATAATTCCTAAAATTTTGTATATTTTTTTGGTTACATATATTTTATATATTTTTTTTATGGAACCAAATTCTTTTCATAGTTTGTATTTCTCTAAAAATTCATTTTCTTTTTAATATAACATCAAGAAATGGCATCCTAAGTTCACATAATAGGTCCTTATGATTGAACCCACTCAACTAACTCTTAATTCACAATCTATTTTAGATCAGCTACATGGATAATTTTCCTTTTGTTAATTTCTTTATGATATTTAAAAGTGTCTCCAAGTTACGCTCACAGTCACATTCTAGTAAAAGAAAAAAGAAAAGGTCAAGGAGAACTGGATGTCATGAAATGCTAAAAGTTTACTTTTAGGCAGGTACGTTCATGCATCTGAAAAAAAGACAATAAAACCTAGAATAGACTCTCTCTTTTTTCCCCATTTGTTTCCACTTGGGTTGCACTCCCTTACTGCCCTTTGTGATTTTTCCAGTCATCAAAATGAAAAAATAATAAAATCAAACCTGGACTTCAGAACCGATCAGTTACCTTTATCTACGATTGTGCTCTAGAAAAAGAACTGTCTAAGGGTAAGATAAAACATAAAAAAAAAAAAAAATACATTAACCATGTGAACAAGTACGAGGACAGAAAATTACTCAACAATAATCCGTTTCAGCTGCAAAGAATAAAGAAATTCTGAAGCTGGCTTCAGAATTTCTTTATGATATTACCTACAGTCGTGAGAGCCCCTTCTTATCCCCCTGAGCAAGTGGGCGCTGTATAAGACTTTGCCAATAGTTCTTGATTGAAAATGGCTCAAACCGCAAAAATGCCATTAATGAAAACAAGTCGAAGGATCCATTCTGTATGGGTGTACCTGTAACAACCCATCTCCGTTTAGCCTTCAAATTAGTAACTGTTCGACTTTGATGTGCATTTGCATTCTTAATGACATGCGCCTCATCCAAGATAATTCTCCACCACTCAATCATCTTCATAGGAGAGTCTTCCCAAGAGTCTTCACTAGCCAAAGTACTATATGTTGTCAGCAATATATCTTGCTTCTTAAGCTCCTCAGCTTCTTTAGTCCTTTCACCATAATACATGTACACCTTGAATTATCCACGTTGCGTGTGCTCTTCTAGTTGTGTGATCCATGTTGAAAATACGGCAGGAGGGCAAGACTTATCAGTTACACACACAAACTTCCCTTTTACATTGCTATCAACAAGGGTATTTTCAGTTTTATCCTTCTTTTGCTCTCCAGCCCCCTTTGTACTCACCCTATCCCTCTTACCATTCTTACCACTCGAGACAGTGGATCCCTCATCCACCTCACATATTCCTTCTCCAACATTTTCTCTACCAATGATGGCATTACCATCAACTTTATCAAAAGCAATCAGAGAAAGTAAAGTTAAAGTCTTGCCCAAACCCATGTAATCGGCAAGAATCCCACCACGCAATGGCTCTGGCCTCTTATCTGTATGATAATTCGTCAAAACATTTACAAATTCCCCATCTTTTTCCTCCCAAAATGGGGGTAACTCGCCAGAATTCTCTCTATTCATCAACCACCATAAGCCCTCCTTTTGATGCACAAAAAGCTCAGACTTAATCACCTCCTTGGGTGGCTCCAAAGCCCCAATTTTCCCTTTCTTGTTCACATTGTCATCCACTAACTTAAAAATTTCATCCAAACTTTTAAGCTCACTTTTCTTATTCTTCTCTTTAACCACCATAGCCTCTGATAACCAAAAACTAACATCCATTTCCGAAATTAAAACTAACCCACCACGAGAAATGGCAGATTTTACAGTTTCAGAATCATCAAACCTAGCAAAAATATGAATTTGACAAGGAGTCCTAAACTTATTTACCCTACTACGATAATTCGCCACAATACCTTCCACGGTAATTTTTTGAGTGTCGATTAAAGGAGATAGAACAGAAGCAACTGAACTTTCAATATGACCCACTTGAAGCGATCTTGTATTAAGTACTTTGATAGCGTTCTGATCATAAACATTGAGGGGTTCACGGACCAAACCCACCAATTCACGGCCAGTAATTGTGCCGGAGTAGTAACGGAGACCCACTATGTTGGCGATAACGAAGCCAACCATGTAAGTTTCGGTGGAAGATTGAGAAGAGCAGTCCTGCCAATTATCAAGAGACATGAAGAGGGCAACTGGGTCTTCCTCTTCATCGATTTCCATGAGAGAGAGAGAGTTGAGTTTTGTGGTCGGTTGGTGGTGGGTTTACTTAGATAGAGAGAGAGGTTTTTGAGTTTTGGAATCTATGAAACAAATGTCGCAGTGCTAAAATAATTATATCTCATAGCGTTTGAAATGGACCAGAAAGGGCGCGCTGGGCGAGTGGTAACGGTTGGATATACATATTGAACGCAACATTGCCATGGCCGCATGGGATTTCGTTCTCGTCACAGCTACCAATTTTTGGATAATTTATTATCTAGTATCAAAAAATTATCCAAACTAATGAAGTCCTCTTTATATTTTGAAAAACTAATTAACACATCCATGAATTTTCACTCCATTAATAAATTTAATTCTTTTGTTCAATATTAAGGATTTTTTTCCATTAAATGAACGTAAAATAACTGAAACGGGATATATATATATATATATATATATATATATATATATATATATATATATATATATATATATATATATATGTGTTTTTGGTTTTTGTTTATAGGTAATTATGTTAGATTTATATATGTATGTCTCTATATATTTATTTT
>CANXYC010733525.1:0-26932 GCA_948193065.1 Aleurites moluccanus
CCCCCCCCCCCCCCCCCCCCCCCCCCCCCCCCCCCCCCCCCCCCCCCCCCCCCCCCCCCCCCCCCCCCCCCCCCCCGCCCCCACGCCGGGGAAGCGGGGGGTATAAGGATGCAAAGAAGCCGAAAGGAATGCCACAATACATTATTACAGCTCAAGTGACTAAGACATCACTTGAAGAAATGATGCCTACTCAGGAATCAACTAAGCAAGATGAACTTATTAATGTGATATTTTCAGTAGTCCAAAAAGAGGTGTAGAGATATATGAAAGGCAAAGGAGTAAGTGAAGGTGGATTAGTCAACTACACTAGTTACTATTGTATACTACATTTAGTCTCACTTAGTTGCTTTTATTATAGTCTTCAGGATATTTGGATTGTAGAATCAGGGCTAAAAATCACATGTGTTTTGACCTATAACCTCCCAGTGAACTCATTTAAACTAGTTACCTACACATCAATGCACTTACTTGATAAAACTACTAAACAAGTACATCATATAGGAATTGTTGTTCTACAATCCATACTCATTTTAACTAAAGTTTTTCACATACCTAAATTTAAATTCAATTTATTGTCAGTAAACAAAATAACACATACAATGAACATTTTAATTATATTCTATGATACGCATTATGAATTTCAGGACCTGTAGACTGACCAAGTGCTAGTAGTTGGAAAAGCACATGTTGCCCTATATACTCAACTCAACTTATTAATCTCAAAATTAATTGGGGTTAGATATATGGATTATTCTTTTTCACTTTAAATAATTTCAGGTGACATTTGCTAATAATAGTTTTGCTTCTAAATTATATTGTATTTATCTTCTCCAAGTTTGTTTAAGTATACTCCTTTCTTTATTCTTCTACTTTATCACAATATGCTCAACCTTCCTAACCTAAGTATGCTTAGATTTATGTTTTTTGTGTCCAAAACATTTTAATCTTCATTCTACTATTTTGTCCTTAATTGATGTGACTCACATTTTATTTATAATATTTTCATTACATATTATATTCGTTCTAGTATGACCACATATCTATTTTAAAATCCTCATATCGGCAACACTCATCTTCAATACACATTGTTTCTTTATTATCTAACACTCACTAATCTAACATAACAGGTTGAGTAGTCCTACGATAGGTTTTAATTTATTGAAAATCCTACAGTCATATAGGACTCTCATGATAAGCCATATTTCAACCAATTAGCTTTTATCTAATGCCTAACATCCTCCTCACTACCTCTATCTTCTTGAAGGATTGAGCCTAGACATTAAAAAAGGTGATTTGCATAATACTACTCATCTAAGTTAACTCCCTCATTATCCCTATTTTCGCCTTCGCTAAACTTGCAATGCATCTATTCCATCTTAGTTCTACTTAACCTGAAACATTTGGACTCTATAGTGCTCCTTTATAACTCTAACTTTATTTTTTTTTTTTGTCTTATCTACCTGCACAATATAGTATGTAAAGATCATGCATTAAGAGATTTTCTTTTGTATATGTTTTGTTAATTCATCCATAACCAAAACAAAAATGTAAGGACTCGTTTCGGATCCTTGATACAAGCTGATATAGAAAAGCTCACAAGTCTTCTCTAAATATATGCACATTAGTAATTGCTCCTTCATATATATCATTCAATACTTGCATATATTTAATCGATATCTCTTTACATTCTAACAACCACTATAAAACTTTTCTTGGGACTCTATCATAAACCTTCTCTAGGTCAATGAAAACTATATGCAATTTTTTCCTCGTATCTCTATATTCTCTATCAAACTTTTAATGAGAAAGATTAATTCCATGGTTGAACAACTTGGCATGTACCAGAGATAGATGTAACACCACCTAAGTAACATTCATCGTGTAAGTGATGTTTCATTCTATAACTTTTTCTCAAAACTTCAAAGTATAACTTATGATTTTAATTTCCTTATAGTTTAAGCAACTCTGAATGTCTCCCTTATTTTTGAAAATGGATACTAAAATTCTCTTCTCCATTCATTTGATATTTTCTTTAAAGTTCATATTTTCTTAGACAATCTGATTAATGAATCTACGTCTACATTATCCAGACACTTTTATCTTCAATTGATATTCTATCATGGCTGTAGGCTTTCTTAACTTTCATCCTCTTCAAAGCCTCTTTGACATCTGAGAATCTACTCCTTCTAGTAAAGGTCACCTTTTTCTTTATAGTCATGTGGTCTATACCAATAATATCATCACCTTGGCCATTATTGAAAAGTTCATCAAATTAGCTCCTTTATCTTTCTTTAATTTTCTTATCTTTTACCAAAACATTTATTTCTTTATCCTTGATACAACTTACCCTATTGAGATCTCAACATTTCCTTCTCTCATATTTACTAGCCTGTAGATATCCTTTTCACCTTCATTCATTCTAAGTTTCTCATACATCTTTTCAAAGGCTCATGCTCATGCTTGGCTCATGGCCTTTTTTATCTTTATTTTTCATGAGCCTCTCCATTATCACATTTTTGCAGTCTCTTATACTATTTTTTTTTTTTTTTTTTTTTTTTTTTAATTTTAAATTCCATAAAAAAATCCAACCAAAAACACCACCACAACATTGAAGGGGGGCCATGCCCATTAAATTACACTTATAAAATTTTTACCCATTTTTGAAGTCTATTAAACAATTTTTTTTTTTTTTTTTTTTTTTTTTTACTTTTCACTGCCTTATATACTTCCTCACTCTACCACCACCTCTCCTTTGAGGGTGGGCCATGCCCTTTAGATTCCTCTTAGAACTTTTGTACCCTTTTCCTTAATCATTAAAGCCATGTCTATCCACATGGCATTGGCCTCTATGTTTGATTTTCATGCGTCCAAGTTGAGAAATTCATTCTTAAATGTCACTTGCATCACCGCTTTAAATTTCCATCACTTTATTTTAGATGTCGTAGATATTCTACACCGTTTTGTCCTTCTCATGATCTTGACATCTAAAATTATCAATCTATGTTGACTTGTTTAAGTCTCTCCCAAGATGGACAAAACAAAAAGAATTATTTCTTTTTTATTTTGGTAAAAGTTACACAAGTTCATTTTGTGCAAGTGAAAGTTTTGCATAGTGACAATTTTCTTTGAAAACAAATACCAAATTCAATTAATAATGTGTGAAGTAGTGAGAGCTATAAATAACCTTATGGAGAAGGCTTTTGGCATTCAAGAAGTTGAGCTAAAGTGAGGTTAAATTTGTAGCACAACTTATTAATTTTAGTCAATCAAAGAGACTATATAACTTAGGTTATTTAGGGTATTGTCAAAGAGAGGGTTTTAGTACATTTTTTATCCATTTATATTGTGTAAATGTGATAATTGTGGATTATCATTATGATGAATAGTGGATGTAAATCTATTCAGAATCGAAATACGTAAAATTCTCATTTTTATTTCTTTGCCTATTGGTATTTATTTATGTGTGTGAGATATCTCTAAAATATTTAGTTTTTTCTAACAAGTTATATCAGAGTTGCTAGTTACTATTTTGAGGTAATATTATTTTAGAGAAGCTCTTAAATACCATGGTAGATATGAAGTTTGAGTTTCCCAAATTTGATGGAAAGGGAAATTTTACTTTATGGAAAAATATAATTTAAGATTTGTTAATCCAACACAATCTTGATGTGGATTCAAAGGAGAAAAAGCCAAATGATATGGCAAATTCTAACTCAAGCACAACTCAAAAGAAGGCTGTTAGCATTATTTAATTGGCACTTGCTCTACAAATAAAATTTTCAGTGTTGAAAGAGACATCATCAAATGCATTTGGGGACAAGCTAGAAGAAATATATGCATTAAAGTCACTTACTAATTGTTATTCATGTAGATCAATGGATTTGCACTTGGTCAAAATGTAGGAAGGTGATAACTTACACGACCACATTAATAATTTTAATCAACTAGTGTGTTAAGTGTTGAATGCTAGAGAGAATTTAAAGATGAAGAGCGAGCATAACTCTTACTTTCCTTTTATCCAAATCATATAAACCATTGGTTCAAATAGCATGTGTAAGAAAAACCACATTAAAAATAAATGAGGTGACAACTTTACTTATAGAGAATGAGAGGATGATGAGGGGTGAAGAAACTTTAATGAGAGATTAAGCACTAGCTGTAGAGAGTTATGAGAGAAGGAGGAGTCAAGGAAAGAAGAGAGGTGACCAATAAAATAGATCGAAATCTCGATTGAGACTTTAGCAATGTGGATTGCTATTATTATGGAGAGTATAGTCACTTACAAAGTCGTTGCCTAAAGTTGAACGAAGAAAGGTCTTAAACATTGAATGAAAAATAAAGAGTACGTCAAAAATTAATTAAAAAGATGAAGACTCATTTGCAGACGTGGTTAATGATAATTATGAAAGTGAGTACTACTTGGTACAAGGAGTAGACACTACTACTAACAACTTTGGTGAAACCTATATTGATTAGGTGATGGATTATGCTTGTAAAGATCAAAACATAATTAATGCTTCACATATTGATAATGATTTTGGCTACATTAATGTGATATAAAATAAAGTTTAAAGTTTAAAGCATTGATAGAATTCGTCTGCTTCATAATGGATCTATCAAAACTATTCTCAATGTAAGGTACTTACTATACAACTTGAGCCAACATAGTTTTCTGATTGAGCTAGTACCATATGGATATAAATACATTAGTATTGGGAAGTGGTGCAGGGTATACAAAGGGAAAAGCTAGATAATACAAGGGAAAAAAAAGAAGAAAAATATTTGTTATGTTGATAACTATTATCTTAAGCAGTGGCCTACAACCATTATGTGGCATAGGGTTACATCTCAGACAAAGCTTAACAGTATACCACTTTTGTAAATAGCTTTTAATGTCAAATCTCATCCAAGACTAGGCCTTTTATCATGACTTGTTCTCATTGCACACCTTGATCCATTATTATGCGAATGGCATTGCCTGTTATATTTTGAGCAGTAAACGGTGTTCCTCTTTTTTATGCTCCTTAAAGTGTAGGTAGAGGACTGAGAAATCACTCGACCTTGTGCATTTGTAATGGTCACAATATAGTTGTTGAAAATATAACATTTTGAAAAAGAATTAGAAAACAATAAGGATTATAAAGAGAGTCTTGTTCTCTGACAAAACTGAAATGCGAAAATGTACATTTGAGTTAGGGATGGCAATGGGACAGGTTTTACTATTCCCATTTTTTTCCTCGTCACCATTTATTAAACTTTATATCATTTTGCTCCATTGCCTAGGGTTAAGATTTTGGTACCCATCTCCATTCCATAAGTATAGGGGGTCCCCACAGGGCATACACTCCATGTAAATTTTTTTTATTATATTTTATTTCATTCTTTTATCTTGCTTTGAAGCATATTTAACATTGAAAAAGTGAATAATTAAAATATTCTTATTTTTTAAACTAATACATTTTATATTTTTATTCCTTTTAAAAATTAAATACTTTTATTAACTCACTAAGATATTCAATTAGATAAAATACAAAAGTTCTTTAGAATTAATTATCAACTATTAATATATTGTTTTAACTATTTCAACCATATATGAAAATAATATATATATATATATAGGGCGATGTGGGACATATTAAGGAAGGTGATAAATGGGGCAAGTTTGGGGTAGGCTATGAGGCATATTATTCTCATTCCCACCATATGCCCATTAAAAAATTTTAGATTTTCTTTTCGCCCCACTCTATTTCCAAATCAAACTAGGAATTCTCAGCTTTGATTGGGGCGAATCAGGGTGGGTTCCCATTGGATCGAGCATTTTGTCATCCCTAATTTGGGAGGAGCGTGAAGAGATTCACCCTTAATGAAGAGTTTATAAATGAACTCCAATAAGAACTATACCCTCCATAGTGTAGGAAGAGGAAGATTATTGGTATGAACACTCCAATATGGAGGATTTACCAACGATGTGAAATAAAGAAAGAATAATTTTTTTTTTTTACTTTGGGAAAAGTTGTAGCTTTTTTTTTGCAAGTGAAAGTTTTAGACGATAGCTAGAAAATGGGTACGTACCAAATCCATTGAATGTGTGAAGTAGCGAAGGCTATAAATAGTCTTAATGAGAAGGCTTTTAGCATTCAAGAAGTTGAGCAAGAGTAAGACTCAATTTATAGCATACCTTATTAATTTTGAGTTAACCAAAGGGAGTGTGTAACTTGGGTTAATTGGGGTATTGTATAGGTTTAGGTATAGTCTATGTATTATATAGGTTTTAGGTATAGTTTATCTCCCGCTCCTTGTTCAAAAATAATTTCATTGCCTTTATTTTATCTTCATGAATCGGCATCGGCTGAAGCAGGGGCAAACATTTAGTCGGTTCGATTTGAATCGAATTGAAATTTAAAAAATGAATTAACTGAACTCAATTTTTTAAAAACTGAACTGAGACCAAATTTTGAGTCGAACCAAGCCGACTTATTTTTGTTCAGTTATTCAATTATTTTGGCTTTTCAATAGAACAAATATATATATATATATATATATATTGGTCAGTTCGATTATTTTATATTTTTTGAAGAAAACCAGACTGAACTGAATCAAATAAATCAAAATTTATAAAAAAAATGAATGAAACCGAATGAAATTTTAATTGAATCAAACCAAACTGTTGAATTAAATTCAGTTCGATTTAATTTTTGATTGGTTTGGTTTTTTCTCACCCTAGGCTGAAGATCTTATTTATAGCTTTAATTTTCTATTTGTTCAAAAATTATATTTATAAAGGATTGTTGACATAAGTCTATTGAGTTATCCAACCATATAAAATTTACATATTTATTTCATTGTCTATTAGCATTTATTTGTTTTTGTGAGATATCTCTAAAATATTTAGTTTTTCCTAACAAACTTTATATGCTTTTTTTTTTTTTTATCTTAAAATGTAGGGGAGAGAGTGTTTAACAACTGGGCTAGACTAGTGGTAATAATATGGAGTTCTGTTTTGCTTATCCTTACTCAAAGCTACACTGCTAGTTTAACAAGCCTTCTTACAGTGCAACGACTTCAGCCTATGGTTACTGATATAAATGAATTCATTCAAAACAAGGAGATTGTGGGGTATCAGGATGGTTCTTTTGTTTATGGAATCTTGAAAGGGTTGGGATTTCAAGATAAACAGCTTGTCTCATACAAGTCTGCTGAAGAATTAGACAAACTACTTTCATTAGGAAGTGCAAATAATGGTATAGCAGCTGCTTTCGATGAATCCCCATATATGAAGCTCATTGTTGCAAACCATTGCTCCAATTACACCTTGGTTGAACCCTCTACATTTATGTTGAAAATGCCAGGTCGAAAAATTCAACAATTTAAAACTGACGGCTTTGGCTTTGTAAGTAAACATTTCCCCCCCAATTTTTTGACTTAATTAGACTTTGTCTAGTGTTTGAATTTACAATCTCATAGTCTGGAGACAATTCTAGTTTATATCTATTAATTTATCTTGTGGTTTGGTCCTATTGTATATCAAATCCAGGTGTTTCCTAAAGGTTCTCCTCTAATATCTGATGTGTCAAGAGCGATTTTAAAAGTGACAGAAGATGACAAAATGCGAAGAATTGAAAATTCATGGTTTGGAGAAGATAACAAATGTCCAGATCATAGCAACTCCGTTTCTTCATGTATTCTTAGTCTTAATAGTTTCTTGGGGCTATTCTTGATTGCAGGTGGAGTTTCAGTTTTAGCTCTTGTGACATACATAGCAATGTTTATTCTCAAAAATAGAGAAATTTTGATGGACTCCAATTCTAGACCTTCAATATGGAGTAGAATCCTTCATTTGTTAAAAGTTTTCATTGAAATGGATCCGAACGCTCATACTTCTAGAAGAGGAGAAGTGGATAATCAGAGAAATCTTATTAATGATAATGGTAAGAAGGTTGTACCAAATGTACATGATGATTCGGTCCAAGCAGATCCCAATGGAAAGCAAGAGTTACCATCAGGAGAGCATAGTGGTCAAAGCTGCAATGGCCAAACAACTCAAGAGCAAGAAGTACTCTCAAATTCTGATCCTGCTAATAATCTTAACCAAGAAATGCCACCATTTCCTGATACAACTCATGAGCACAATTGAATTTTGGATCTTCACATTGATTGTATAGCATTTATTTATCATGATTATGAAAATATTGCAATGCCATGAAAAATACACTTTGACTTGAGTAAAGGATAAGAAAATATTGTAATATGATGCAAAGGACGACATGTGTGACACCTAGCAACACTGAACAATCGAAAAACCAAGGTAGCGCACATGTGGCTTCCAAAAATTTTGTCAATCCAAAAACCTAGGCATCCAACATTGTAGGTAGCTAGAGACAGGTGCCTTATGTGGGTTTTTCAATTGTTTATTAGGCTATTATATTACATAGGACTTTGAGCTTAAAAAACCTTAATAGTCTTTGTCAAAGCCAAAATTAAGCTTGGTCAAATAATTTCAATAACATGAAACTTATAAACAAATACAACTCAATGTGTTGAGTTTAATTACAAAAAAATTTCATTAATTATGTCAGTCTACTAATCAATTGTGTGTTTTCATGAGTTATTTGATCGCTAATCTCTCGGTTATTATAAGGACATCTGGCTCTAAGGTATTTTGCCCATTTAGACTTAAACCAACCTGCTCTGCAAATCAGGAGAATGTGCTCCTTGTTCTCCACTGGAATGTTTATGAACTAAATTATTTGGATCACTTGCTTAGATGTACCATTGCCAAAAAGAGTGCAACCACTTTTTCTTGAAGAATGTGACTTGAAATGCTTCTAAAAGATTGTTAACAAATCAAGAATTCTACTCAAACATTGAAACTCGTGGATTGACTAGGACTTGTCTATTTTTGAATGTAATCATCGCTATATATGTGATGAGAGCTAAAAGCGAGGTCATTCCAAAAATAAAAAATAGGCTGCTGAAACTATCAAGTTCCAATCTATTAGAAACGATGTCTCTATGAACCGAACAATTGTCTTATTTGCCAAACCATTTTTCTTCTAATTTTTCAATTTCATTATTCTGTTTCAGTTTTTAAATTGCACTTGATACATCTGCTACTGAAGGAGAACCTCTAGTGAAGACCTAAAAGTCACAATAAATAATAAAACAAAAATAAAGCACATGAGAGGAAATCACTAGAGTGTATGTGACAAAGAAATGGATAGATTAGCTCATAAAGCCAAATCGCTAGTAATAGATTGTGGATAACCTAATCTAGTAGTTTCGACCTGGATATATTTGGTACAATTTTGTGCTAAAATGGCATTTATATATGGTGCTTCGTCAATAGCTGTGGCAGTACCTCCATTCCCCCTTCATTTGGAAAGAAGTTGGTTGCATTCTTTGAGAAGAATCATACGACAATAGTTGGGAATCAAAAAAGCCCATGCTTCTCAGGATTTGAATAATAAAAGAACCTCTTTGATACCCCATAAGTTCTATTTTGAATGAGTTCATTTACATCTTTAACCATAGGCTTGAGATATTGAACGGTTAGAAAGCTCGATAAGGTAGCAGTGTAACTTTGGATTCTATGAACAAATTCTACAACATGTTAGAAAATAAAATTCAAACTAGGGAAGGGACGATATTACGATGTGGAAAAACCGTGGTTGAGAAGGAGAACCATAAGCTAGTGCCAATTTGATGAGAAGGAGGTCCTTGAAAATCCTCATTTATTCTGTGTTCAAGAACCCAAACCACAAATCTAATGAAAACAAAGTAACAAAAGCTTGTCAGCCAAACCCCCCAGGTTAAAGGCTTCAAGAAAACCCATGTATTCCTACTTTTGTGGTCTTCCTTTGGCACAATCATTGATGGGCTGCCATATTCCATGTGTGGCAAAGTATATTCCATATAATACGACCTGTTAACTAGAATACTAATGTCTCATACAACAACATCAAATACCCTTAGGTACATTTATTGGACCAAATCATTATAAGTTCCAAATATCTTGCCTTCGCAATTGACAAAAGGGATGTAATCATAAGTTATAGCAAGGGGCAAATCTGCTGTTGCAGCATCAAAAAGATCTATGCAGAATCCTTCCACTATTGAGGTGTTCTTATTACCAGGAATTATTGTCACATACACAAATCGAGTGAAGACGCCATCATTTACTAACACTCCCATTCGCAAACTTTTTCCACTTGTTGGAATCCCATAACCTTTAGGAACATAAATTGAATCTTCTATCCATATAATGAGTGTAAGACAAGAATTAGAAGTACTCTTCTTGCCTGTTTTATGTAAGGAATTCAATTACCTAACTAGTCCTTTTTTTGGTGTCCAAAATCCAATCCTTGTTGCTCTATTATCATTCACATTAATTATCTGGAAAGAAGTAGTTGACTTTAATTGTCCATTAACAAAATGAAAATTTCCTATGAGGCCGTAAAACTAATATTTGACAGAGCTTGAACAAGATTTGGACTATTGTTAGAGACATTAAAATTTCCAAGACTTGTTGAAATGCTAGTACTGTTTGTCATTTGAAAGTCTAAGTTCTTACTCTCAGTGTTGCCATGGTCAATGCTTTAATAGCATCATAGGCCTATAGTCCATTTATGTTCAACGCAGCATGAACTCAGTAAGGATTATCACGATGGAATTTCTTTTTCCATCTAACATGAAAATTCACTATATCTTTTGTTTTTACAACATAAGGTTTAATTCTTAATACCCCTTGATTTGAATCAATGACTAAAGGATCCAATGAACTTAATAAATAAGCAATTCCATTAATTAAGATCCAAAAATAGCCTTCACTAACCATTCCTACTTCTTTTGCTTTGATAAAAAATTTAGAACCTAAAGAGGAAAATATATACACAATAAAGATTCTAACTTGCATCATCTTCTACTTGTAAAGCTCTTCAACAATTTATTCATCAATAGCCTATGAAGAAATGGCACTCCAGTAGGGAATAAAAGTATCGATTGCTTGCAAAGAATTGGTTAATAAGGGATCATCCCATTACCAAATACATTGTCAACATTTATAGGTACTACTTCTTTCCATCTAAAGGCTTTAATTATAGTAGTGATAGCTTTGGCTTGATCTAGGTCATTATGTGTGATGTGGAAGAAGTATTGACTTTTGATTAAAGAACTGGGCACAGAAAAAGATATAATGGGAACTTGAGCTTTTTCTCCAAGTTCAGTAAGAAAGTTGGTCTGCATTATAATTACTTGCAGTTGCATACTTGTGATCAGGTCTAGTGCTGTATTTTGCAATGAGGTCAAAAATGAATCACCAATTTAGTGGTGGATTGTAACATACAAGTGTAATTATTAGAAAATACAAAATAATTTTATTCCCATTATTATTTCTCTTATGACATTTTGTGGAAAAATTTCTAAATTCACTATTAAAAAATAATTATTACTTTTTTCGTCCATGTCCACATTTTCATTTTACCATGTCCAAAAATAATTTTCTACTTTCCTATTTAAGTTAAATTTATTTTTTTATCTTTACCACGTAGTATCTAAACCCATTGGATCTGATTAATTTATGTTTAAATTAGATAGACCCACAAAAGGGGTAAAACTCTCCCAATACTTATTTTCTCTATTAATAAAACTTAATTTTTGAAATCTTGTTTGAGAAAAACAAGTTTTTTACCACTCGAACCAACATGCATTAGTATTTAAGTTAAATTTATAATTATGCTTACAATAGTATATATTATTTAGTATTGTCATGTTATTTCAAAATAGTTAATGTTATTAATGATTATAATAAGAGTAGATTAATAAAATAAGGTCTAATGTATAAATTAAATATAGCTTTGCATTATTTTGTAATTATATTATATATTTAATTTTTAGATAATTTTACTATAATTTAAAAAGTTATTTGCAATTATACTCCAAAAACTAAAATGGAAAAAATTACATAAGTTTCTTTTCTAATTGTCATTTTTTTACTAAATAAAAAATAATTTGTGGGACTTAATCATAAAATTTTTTAAAAAAATCATTTTCATACAAAAATAAAAAGAAGATCTCTATATACATGGTGCTCAGGATCCTCCTTTCATTGATTCAATTGGTAATGAAAACTATCAACAATGAAAGTGGTAACTACCATTTTTTTCTTCTTATTTTGTCTTTTTATTATTGTCATCAAACAATCGTATTCTTTAGGGCTTGTTTGGTTCTTGGATACGTGAGATGGAATTGAAAATAGCTTAATAAAAATGAAATTATGGGAATAGTAATTGGAACGCAAATCCCGCATACGTGGTATTTAGTAAGCAAATATAAGAATGAGAATAAAAACATGAAATGAAAATTTGATGTTTGGTAAGAAAAATATGAAGATGGGAATAAAATTATGGAATGAAAATATGTGTTTATCATGCAAAATAAATCATCACAAAATAATGTAATCATACTGTTAATACCGATCCAAATTTATAAAGCCCAATTATGTGATTTGATCCAATGTGAAGAAACCTGCAAAAGGATGATAAGGGCTAGATTATGCGCTGGAATTGGATTGAGCTTTTGGTTAATTTACTTAGTATAAGATAACGGACTGAGGAAGTGTTTATAGCTGACCTGGAAAGGTGTGATTGCTCTTGGAAGAAAGGAAGGGAATTCCTATTAAACAATGATTACTAAATAGGGATGGATACACTAATAAGTTAATATAAATTGGGAAAAAATTGTTATTAGGGTTTCTTTCGTAATTTTCAACACAAACAGACTAATTTTAATCTCAGTTTTTTACTTTGCTTTATCTGAGTTGATAGTCGATTACCTAGATACTCACAATTGATTGATGGCTCCGGCAGCTTATACATCAGAACCCTAAAGCATCCAGTTGACGATAATCTCATCCAAATACTAGAGTTTTAGGTTAATTATTGTCTCATCTTTGTTTTATACAAATCCTTAGATTATATTAATTTACGGTAAATTGCCTATATATTGACTAATCTAGGGCCCAATCAGTTGATCGTATTTTTGTCAGTGTGTTTTTGAATCATCGAGTGCCAGCTAGACTGTAACAGTAAATCTATTAATAAAATAATCTAAAGATTTTTGCATTTTTTTTTTTGTTGTATATTGATTTTTGTGCTAACAACTTTTAGCATGTCCAGTTGGATACTCTTGCTTAAAATAGTAATTATGGCTAGAAACAGAAAAAAACATGGACAAGACACATGAGGTCGGTTACATTAGCAAAGTGTCCGTTAATGTTGTGGGTGACCCTCCACATAAAGAAGCGGTCGAATCTCACCCGGCTGATCCTGAGTATGTGCGGCAACCCATCCTAATAATGGCTACTACTTTGAGTGAAGTTGACCAAAAGGCTATTATTGACGAAGTAGCCCAGGAAAATAATGATCTTTTCTTTGGTATGGTTTAACAAATTGCTACCATAACGAGGCCTATGATAGATAAGAATTAGACCGTCTAAAGAATGATTTATATATCACTGGACCGATTCATTATAGCCCTCACTCTCTTCACCGAGTTGATGGAGAGTAGGAAATATGATATAGCTGGCAGAAAGAACTACATGAATCAGCTGAGAAGGCATGCCGCGAACCAGAAGGAAGAGATACATTATAGAGAACCTCAAATTCTTTGTATACCGGAAAGATAAGAGGGACAACCGAAGGACATGTTGGGTGCAGCTCGACCACATCAAGATAATTATAATAACCCTATTTTTAATCCTATGCCCGCTAATGATTATAATATGAGGGAAGACCCATTGAATGATCATAGCATGAACCGCGGCCGAACCACCGACTTGTTGAAGTTAAACAAGGACAAAACTTTTAGGATCAAGGGGATCCCCAGCTGTTGACAACAATCTCATTAAGGCTTTGAGGAGAATGAGGGTAGAATTTTGAGCTAAGAAATTCCCATTGGCTAGACCTATTTTTAATCTCACACTATCGGCTGGACATATCATTCCTCCCTTAGAGGAAAGAGTTAAGAAAGAATATTACAAGTGGCATAACTCATTCCACCACCAAAGTAAAAATTGCATTATATTCTGAAATATGGTTTAGAAAGCAATCTAAGAAGGAAGGTTGGCGTTCTTGACTGAGGCTAAAGCTCAGGTGGAGACCAACCCATTCCCCAAGGCCTTGGTTAAAGTCACTAGTGTCAATATGACAGGAGTAAAAATCTTGGGGGCAGGATTTATGAGGCTGACCCCAATTAATTGGCCTAAAGAAAAGATTGATATACAAACTAAGGCTGAGGGGAAGAAGCAAGTGACAAAATCACTAGGTATAACCAAAGAACTAGATTCGCATAAACATGGTGGATGCATCACTTGCCCCACTTGCACAACAGAATTTCAGGTTGTGCCTAAAGAAAAGTTAAAGTCTTTACCGCACCAAGATTCAAAGGAAGCAAGGATTGTTCAGAAGAGGGAATGGAGAGACATAATTAAACAAAGATTGAATCATCAAGATCAGTTAGCTACAAGGAAATCAACCTTTGAAGCAAGGCACATAGCCCGATCCGGAATTAAAATCAGCTCGTCCTATTACAGATCGATTAGGGGAACCGAAAACATTCAAGCCAATGCCTAAACATACTGAAAGATGGAAGTTCAATGACCCCGCCATAGGAGTGTGTTTGAAAGATCTGGGTAGAAGCATACTAACAAGCAGGTACTAACCAAAAATCAGAAGAGAAAATTGCAAAGGCATAAACAAGTAGAAAGGAACATGCAAGCTCATGTGAACACTCATTTTTTACACCCTTTGGACTAGTGCCAACCAGAACAGCACTTACCAGAACTAATCCCGCGCTCGAACAGACTCAGAAAATGCATCGAAGCAAAGTCGAACTGGAGCTGCCACCTTGAAAGGGGGGAATTGCCGCCAGCCATAGGGGGCAGTGCCACTGGCCCCCTTTGGAGTCGTCGAGCCTAAGAGGTGGTGCCGTCGCCTCCTTTGGAAGTGCCGCAAAGCCTAAGAGGTGGTACAACTGTCTTTAGGGGACAGTGCCGCTGGCCCCCTTTAGCTATGCTGCCGAACCATTTTTTGGGTGCCGCCCTCTTTGAGGGGCAGTACCTCCACCCTTCTTGAGTGGGGCCGCCCCCCTCCCCCTTCGGTGGCACTAATTTTCCTATAAATAGTTGTCGCCGTCCTTCATAAAAATGGCCCCGAAATCTCTTAAAGTTGATTTTTCCTTTTTAGATTCTTTTATTCTCCGTCATATAACCATTTCTTCTTATTTCTTTAACTCACTTTGAATTTAAAGAATAATCATTTAGGGCATGTGGAGCCTATTTTCTTTAGTTCTCTTTGAGCTAAAGAAGGACCAAATTCAGAGCGTGTGGAGCCTCAAAATCATTTTTAATCACTACGCTGATTTGCTTGTTTTTTATCAGATAAAAGGCAATCCGACTGTCTTTCTGGGCTCCAATCGATCCCAAGTGGAGCTTCATCCAGGCGAGTAATCAAACCGACGCCTTCCCAAAAAGTAAGATAAAAGACAATCTGACTGTCTTCCCCTACTTCAATCAATCCAAAGTGGAACTCTAATCCGGGCGTACAATCAGACTGTCGCCTCCCCAAAATGTAAAGGGGAAGATATCGTCTCCTAACTTTTCTTATTTTGATAGAGCATCAAAATAAATAACTCATCTTCTTTACTTTGATAGAGTATCAAAGTAAAGAATCAAAACATGATAAATTGGGCATAAATCAACCCTCCTTCCCAAGAAGGGAGAACTGCATGGGTTTTGATTCCCATTCAATGGGATACGCAAGCAAGCTATCTAAGAGCTTCAAACCCAAAAATGTTAAAAACCATCTATTTTCTATTAATTAATTTATTGAATATATTATTTGGGGAATGTGTGATCAACCTAGAACCCATAAGGGCTAGAGTTGATATTCCCTAGTTTGGAATTTTTGAATTGTAATAATTTAATTTATCACTCTCTTAACTATTTTACTGCTTTATTTTATCACTTTCATCTATTCATTTACTTGCTCATGCATCTTTATATCTCATCCTTTAAATTGCTCATGAAAATATCGTAAATCATGGTTAAAATTAGAAGCCCAGTTCAAACGAATACCCAGTCCCCGAATCCTCTTTGGTTTCAAAGACTAGTATACTTATTTTCCTTTAGGATAAAATTGGAGTCAAAATGGGTTTTTACCTTAAATTTTTCTAACAAAAATAACTTAAGGTGGAGACTTCAAAACATCAAAAATCATTTTTAAAAGGCGCTAAGGTCGCCTCCTCCGTGAGAAATCGTCCAAAAAATGAGCATCCCGATCTCCTTTGGACGAGGAGTGCTCGGGCGAGGCCTCACAGCTGGTGACTCCATTGGGGACAAACATTTTTTTTTTAAAAAAAAGTTAAAGAGGACTACCAATTGGTTGAAAATCTTTTTTAAGTGACTTTTTACTTGGCTCTTAGTTTAACTTTGATTTTTATGCATCACTACATCACCAGTTACGAAATTCAACTTTTGGATAGCGAGTAACATTTATCCGACAACTCTCTTTGATTATGTTGGGAGATAGCAAAAGCATCCACCCTGTGATGAATCTTCAAATCCTTTTTAAGGTGTAACAAGCAATCTTACTGTTGGACCCACGCGAAACTCATTGTTTCACATATGGTTAGGTATATCACTGCTCTAGTGTGATGGGTACCCTTTAAACCAAACCATCTAGCCTTCATGTAATGAACATTAGACCTTGGACCTCAGGGTCCATGAATCACGATAATGTTAAAATTGTCATCATGAACCAATTTTCTTCATACACATGCATACATGCATTCATGATTCAAAAGGCATGCATTTTAACCCAAACGGATCCAAGGCCCATTAGCCTCAAACACCTCACACTCAAATGAACCCAAGGCCCAATAGCCTCAAACAGTATCATCACTACCTAAAGTCCAAATCCAATTAGCACCAAGATCTCTCTAAGCCCAAAACCCATTTGGCAGCATTGTCTCTCCAAGCCCAAAATCCATTTGGCAATATTATCTCTCCAAAGCCCAAACCCAATTGGCACCGAGATCTCTCCAAAGCCCAAACCCAATTGGCACCGAGATCTCTCCAAAGCCCAAACCCAGTTGGCCCCAACACAAAGATCTCTTCAAAGCCCAAAACCATTTGGCACCATTATCTCACTAAAGCTCAAACTCATTTGGCAATATTATATCTCTAATGCCCAAAATCCATTTGGCAATATTATCTCTCCAAAGCCTAAACTCAGTTGGCACCAATATCTCTCCAAAGCCCACGCCCAATTGGCACCGAGATCTCTTTAAAACCCAAACCCAGTTGGCACCAACACAAAGATCTCTCCAAAGCCCAAACCTAGTTGGCACTGAGATCTCTTCAAAGCCCAAAACCATTTGGCACATTTATCTCACTAAAGCCCAAACTCATTTGGCAATATTATATCTCCAAAGTCAAAACCCAGTTGGCACCAAGATCTCTCCAAAGTCCAAACTTAGTTAGCATCAATATCTCTCCAAGCCCAAATCCATTTGGCAATATTATCTCTCCAAAGCCCAAACCCAGTTGGTACCAATACAAAGATCTCTCCAAAGTCCAAACCCAGTTGGCACCGAAATCTCTCTAAAGCTCAAAACCATTTGGCACCATTATCTCACTAAAGCCCAAAACCATTAGGCACTATTATCTCTCCAAAGCCCAAATTCAGTTGGCACCAAGATCTCTCCAAAGTCTAAATCCAGTTGGCACGAAGATCTCTCCAAAGCCCAAACCCAGTTGGCACCGAGATCTCTTCAAAGTCCAAAACCATTTGGCACAATTATCTTACTAAAGCCTAAACTCATTTGGCAATATTATATCTCCAAAGTCGAAACCTAGTTGGCACCAAGATCTCTCCAAAGTCCAAACTCAGTTAGCATCAATATCTCTCCAAGCCCAAATCCATTTGGCAATATTATCTCTCCAAAGCCCAAACCCAGTTGGCACCAACACAAAGATCTCTCCAAAGTCCAAACCCAGTTGGCACCGAAATATCTCTAAAGCTCAAAACCATTTGGCACCATTATCTCACTAAAGCCCAAAACCATTTGGAACTATTATCTCTCCAAAGCCCAAATTCAGTTGGCACCAAGATCTCTCCAAAGTCTAAATCCAGTTGACACGAAGATCTCTCCAAAGTCCAAATCCAGTTGGCACTGAGATCTCTCTAAAGCCCAAATCCAGTTGGCACCAACACAAAGATCTCTTTAAATCCCAAACCCAATTGGCACAGAGATGTCTCCAAAGCCTAAAACCATTTGGCACCATTATCTCACTAAAGCCCAAATCTAGTTGGCAACATTATCTCTCCAAAGCCCAAACTCAGTTGGCACCAAGATCTCTCAAAAGTCCAAACCCAGTTGGCACCATTACTTCTCTAAAGCCCAAAACCATTTGGCACCATTATCTCATTAAAGCCCAAACCCAGTTGGCATCATTACCTCTCCAAAATCCTAAAATCCAAATAACTTTGGCCCACCTTACTTTAGGAATCAATTTCCCGAAATTTGCAATGCATAACTTTTCCCTATAAAAACTAGAACAGAGTTAGGTCCCCTTTCCCCTAAAACCTTAAACAGAGTTAGGTTTTCTCTTCCATGTACTGATCCCTTTCCTTATCTTTAAAAAGTACCAATGGCCAACCCAACCAATATGGATGCCATAGACACACTTCTCACCACCCTCATCAAAAGGCAAGGGGAGAATTTTGAAGCCATGCTCAAATCCACCCTTAATGCTTAACAAGTCCGCTTCAATGAAACCCTGACCGCCCAACAAACCAGCTTCCATAATGCACTGGCCTGTGTGACCAAAGACTTGAATTCCCAGATTGATGACATAAAAACCATGAATCAGACGAGGCCCAAACCAGCTGATCCAAGCTCTTCAAATACACCTCAAGTTAACCTGACCAACACCAACCCCTTCCTTTTCCTTGAATCCTTTTCAAGGTAAGGAAACCTTCACCCATTCACCCATGGAAAAGTCTGTAAAGTGCAATACTGTTGTGTTAGAATAAGGCCACATAATAGAGAAAAGATACAAGCATAACAACACCTTCACTTCCATCACCTCTACCAAATAGAAGAGTCAGTCTCTGAAAAGGAAATTCACGGATTTGTGTATACCCTTCAGCTTCGTTTCTAAGATCTCATTGACATTGGAGATATCCTTCCCCCTAGTCTGATATCTGATGCCCCAATTTACCTTCGAACCATTATCAAACCCTTCAGGTCTGAAGATTCAGATTAGGAGGAAGGTAAGTGGAAATAGACCCTACTTCATCAACCAACCAAAGCCTAAATTAGCATAGTTTATGGAGAAATTCAAGCCCATTTAATCTGACCTGTCTGAGACTGAATTCAAATCAGAGTCTAAGTCCAAGTCAAAGTCTAAACCTGAGTCAGAGTCAGAGTCTGTTGAGTCTACTTCTTCTTTTTCCTCTATAGAGTTTGTAATTGATCTTCTTGGTCCTTCTTTTAATTTTGATGTAGTTCGCGAGGACGAAACTTTTGTTATTAATGAAAGTGTTCAATTTTCCTCTTATATTCTTGAGTCTTTTTTTTCCCTCTCCATGAATCCAATTTAAAAGAGGCATTAAAAAATCAATCAATTAACTTTGGCTTAGATAATAAATTTAAATTCACATTCATTGCATCATCATTCTATGATAAGACTTCTCTAGTCAAGATTATTTAAGAATTTTCAGATTGTTTTACCTGGCAACCTGAAGACATGATGGGTATCAATCCAAGCATAGCAGTCCATAAAATTTTGATCTATGAGGATGTGAAGCCTTTAAAACAGAAGTTATGAAGGATGAAGGCATAACGGTCTCTCAAGATCAATGAGGAATTTGTCAGGTTATTAAAGAACGGTTTCATTGAACCTGTCACTTACCCTTCATGGCTAGTCAACATAGTACCTGTGCCCAAGAAGGATGGGAAAGTAAGAATGTAGATTACAGGGATCTGAACAAACCCTGTCCAAAAGATGATTTTCCTTTACCTCATATAGACTTATTGGTTGACCGCATGGCCAGATCTGAGGTAGTCTCATTGATTGATTTATATGTGGGTATGATAAAATACAAGTCTATCCATCTGTCAAGGAAAAGATAGTCTTTGTGACAGAATGGGACACCTACTGCTACAAGGTCATGCCTTTTGGTTTAAAGAATGCTGGGGCAACATACCAAAAAATGGCTCCGAAAAAATGCAAATGGAGATACCTAGGCAGTCCACCTTAGGTACGGTCCAAAGCATAATAAAATTATCATTTTTTTGTACCCAAATTAATTGATTTGTGCTCTCTAAGTTGAAAACCTTTAAGGGCAGCTCGAAAAAAAATTAGAGCATAATAAAAAAATAAAAAAAAAATCATTTTCTGAGTCAATCATCATAGCAAAAGTTGCTAACAAGTCCTCATCAGAGTCATCAAAGTTATTTTAGTATCTTGGTATCAAACGATTGTCATATTAATTTGTTACACCTCTTAGCTAATTGGCTAAGTTGTCTTTGTCCCACATCAGGGGTATGTCCTTTTGCCAATCATCACATCTCTTAGTCAAAGCAGTTAAATGGCTAAACTACCCTAATCCCTCGTCAGGGGCATGTTTTCTAAAGTCAACATCTAGTCACTATGGCTAAATTCATCCGAGGATAAGTAATCCAAAGTCATCATTCCTTGAGTCAATTGTCCAAATCATCAAATCAAAGAGTCTTTTTCTTTCATGATGAATGACTTTTCTTTCAAGCCATTTGACTCATGTGTTAGTTCCAAAGAATCCAAGTCAATCAAGTCGTTGACCTGTGTGTCAGTCCTACCAGTCCACACCGACAAAGTGTCAGCCCCAAGAATCTTTTCAATCTCAAACAGTAGGAATAACTCCACTTATTTTTTCCCATAAGACAAACTCATAAAACCTCATATTTCCCAAAAACAAGTCTAAGCTCAAGGGACAAAGCAAAAAGGCTTCAATGGTTTGAGCAAAAAGTGTTCAGATTTATTTAATCTTCATTAGTGAAACCAAAGTCGAAATTCTCAAGTGATCCTTGGATCGTCTGAATAGCCAAGCCCTAATGAACAAATTTAAAACCTATTGCCCTTTTGAAGTTGGGTCAGTAATGGAATTAAAAGTGGATCATGAATCAAGGTCTATGAGCCTAAGCAGCCAAGTTATCTTTTTGAAGGTTTGAACCCATCTGAAAAGCCTCTAGCCTGAGACAGAGCCAACCACAAATTCATCTTCCATAAACCTCATTGAACAAAGTCATCTTTGGTAAGAACCAAGCAGACAAACTCTCAAAGCCAATCCTTCGGTTCAAATTAAAACCAATCCACAAAGCCTTCCATTAGGTGTCCAAAATCGAACCGATAAGACCAACTCACATAGTTGACCTTTAAGAGTCCAAAATCATTCTGACAAGGCATACTTGACCTCAGCCTTCCAAATTAATCTTTGAACCAATACTGAGCATGGAATCATCCTCAATCCAACATACTCGATCAAAACTGAATGTGGATTCAAAACTTCACCTCACCATGATTACTACCTAACAAATTACCAACTCCCTCTCAAACCTTAATGACCACTAAAGTGATATAAGTCATCATTCCTCAAAAGCGGGCCATCTCTTCAAATCACAGTCCCCAAAAAATGGGTCATCTCTACAAGAACCCAAGTGAATCCCTTAGTCCAAACCCTATTCAAATCCATAATCCAAGACCAACCATAGTCTCAACCTTTGATTCAAGATCAAGTCCTAAACTTACCCTTTGATCCAAGATCAAACCCTATTCAAATCCAAGATACCAGATCAGCCAAAATCTCACCATTTGATTAAACCTGATGCAACCTTTAATCCAAGATCAACGCCCTTAATCTCGCCCTCAAAGACTAACAAAATGACCAAGTCACCCCTTTCCACAAGTCACCTTCCTTCAAAAAGTGAGGCATCCTACTAAAATTTCAATCATCAATCTGACATTTCTCATAAATTGTCACCTTATAATGTATATCAGCCTTTCATTGTTTCACGGTATTAAATTTGTCAAAACATGCATTAGAAATAGGATACACATGTAAATTCAGAGTCTTAATTAGTGTCAATCAAAGCTCATTGAACCCTCCAAGGATAATTGCATTTTCCAAACTAGAATCGAATTAGGTTTGCGCTTTTGAAAAAAAAAAGATTGTCTAAAGAGCTTAGATTTTCACCTCTAGCCTAGCATAGAGTTAGGGCATTGCATCTTATTAAATTCTTTCTGATTTAGGGCATCCTAAAATACATTATTTCCTCAAACTTTGGAAAATTTCTTAAGCCATGTATCATTTCCTTCAACTCAAAGGTTCATAAGTCACATATCATTAAAGTCTCACTCATTTAATTTGAACTTGAAAAGAAAAAATCATTTTAAACCCAAGTAGCCCTTGGCAAACCAAAAATTATTTTAAGCCCAAGCAACCCTTGGCAAACAAAAAATCATTTTAAGCCCAAGCAAGCATTGGAAAAACAAAAATCATTCTAAGCCCAAGTAAGCCTTGGCAAACCAAAAATTATTTTAAGCCCAAGCAAGCCTTTGCAAACCAAAAATCATTTTAAGTCCAAGCAGACCTTAGCAAATCAAAAATCATTTTAAACCCAAGCAAGCCCTTGGAGAACCAAAAATTATTTTAAGCCCAAGTAGCCCTTGGTAAGCCAAAAAATTATTTTAAATCCAAGTAGCTTTTGACAAGCCGAAAAACATTTTTAGCCCAAGTATCCTTTGGCAAACCAAAATTCATTTTAAGCCCAAGTAGTCCTTGGCAAACCAAAAATCATTTTAAGCCCAAGCAAGCCCTTGGAGAACCAAAAATTATTTTAAACCAAAGTAGCCCTTGGCAATCCAAAAATTCATTTTAAGCCCAAGTAGCTCTTGACAAGCTGAAAATCATTTTAAGCCCGAGTATCCCTTGATAAACCAAAAATCATTTTAAGCCCAAGTAGCTCTTGGCAAATCAAAAATTATTTTAAGCCCAAGTAGTTCTTGGCAAGCTAAAACTCATTTTAAGCCCAAGTAGCCCTTGGCAAACCAAAAATTATTTTGAGCCCAAGCAGTCCTTGGTAAAATCAAAATCCATTTTCTACCTGATTTCATTCTGAAAAATGTTTGAAATCAAAATCTATTTTCCACTTGATTTCATTCTGAAAAATGTTTGAAATCAAAATCTATTTTCCACCTGATTTCATTATGAAAAATATTTGAAATCAAAATCTATTTTCCACCTGATTTCATTTTGAAAGATGTTTGAAAATCAAAATCTATTTTCTACTCGATTTCATTCTGAAAGATGTTTGAAAATCACATTCCATTTTCTAACCGATTTCATTCTGAAAGAGGTTTGAAAATCACAATCTATTTTCTACCCGATTTCATTTTGAAAGATGTTTGAAAATCAAAAATCTATTTCCACTTGATTTCATTATGAACGATGTTTGAAAACCAAAATTTATTTTCCACCCGATTTCATTCTGAAAGATGTTTGAAAATCAAAATTTATTTTCCACTCGATTTCATTCTGAAAGATGTTTGAAAATCAAAATTTGTTTTCCACCCAATTTCATTCTAAAAGATGTTTGAAAATCACAATCCATTTTCTACCCAATTTCATTATGAAAGATGTTTGAAAATCAAAAATCAATTTTCTCCTAATTTCATTCTGAAAAATGTTTGAAATCAAAATCTATTTTTCCATCTCACCTCCAGACCTTGCAAGATGCAATCAGAATGTATTCTTTTGTTCCAAGCAGATAGGAATAACCTAATTCATCTATTTCAATGTATTCTTTTGTTCCAAGCAGACAGGAACAACCTAATTCATCTATCTCACGTTTGTCATCCAAAATAGACTCTTGCACTTCATCCTATGTGCTTAACATAATGCCAGTATGATCTTTAGCACAACATTCTTATCATCCTAGCAGAGAGTTAGGATCCCTCATTCTGAGACCTATAACAGAGTTAGACCTCTCATTTTCTAAAGTCAACCATCTTGAGGCATCCTTAGGGTTTATATTCTCCCACATATAGCAACTATCCTAAGGCATCGTTAGGACCTCTATATTCAAAACCTATTGCAAATTAGGTTCCTCTTTTAGAATCATCCATCTTGGATTATCCTAAGGGTAGCTTTAGGATCTCATCAGATTTTTCTAAGGGTAGCCTTAGAAGCTTTTCAGACCATCCTAAGGGTAACTTTAGGATCTGATCAAACTTTTCTAAGGGTAGCCTTAGAAGCTTTTCAGACCATCCTAAAGGTAGCTTTAGGGTATTTTTCAACCTTTTCAGGGGCTGTTAGGTTGATATTTTATCTATTTAATTAGGGACAATATTAAATAATTTATATTTATTTTAATTCCTTTTTAACCCATTGTAGCCAGTTAACTTAAGTTTTAGTTGAATTTAATTACTAGGTAAGCAGATTTTAGTTTTAGCAATAGATTCTCTAGAAATCTGGAATAATATTGGTGTTTGGTGAATAAATTTCTAACAAGAATAAATTGCATCCAAATTCTTAGTTTTTGTGTGCAGATGAAAATTCGGCAAGAAAAATTGGCCTGGATATGATACAAAGAGAGTCGGACGGCTAAAAGCTAAGCAAAGATCAGCCAAGTCGCAGGAAAGAAAATAGGCAAATATGGCACAAGCAGCGGCGAGTCACAGACTCTATAACCGGGTGACCCAGTTACCTTGAGGTGTAGAACTGGTTATTTGTAAAAGGACCCAGTTAGCGCTTATACAATTCATTCACGCGCTAACCGGTTTATCAAGACCCGGTTTTTATCAAACAGGATCCAGTTTTCGAGGAAATTTGAGGGTTTTTGAATCCAAGCACATCTTCCAGCTATAAATCCCTACAATTCTAAGGAGGGGATCGGAACTTTGGAGAACATTAGCCCCACCAAGATTTCCATAAAAAAACAGAGGAGCTGAATTTCTGTGATTTTTCCTTGGAGATTTAAGACTTGTGCAGAATTTATTTCACGATCTATTTTCTTTCATTCGGTATTTGTAAGGATTATTTTATTACAACATTGCATCATTAATTTATTGATAATTCTTGATGAGATGATTTTTGGATTGTTTAATTTAATTATTGTCCTTTTGATTTTCATTATGAGTAGCTAAACACCTTTTCAGGGTTGAGATGGATTCGTTAGGTTGATTGTGGATTTTGACGTTTGAATTAATTAGAGAAGATTACTTAGGATTAATCTATTAATTCTGGGCTTTTAAAATAGTGAGATTAACTGGTCATTGATTTTGCTAATTAATGATTTTATATGAAGTAGCGAGAGTAGAAGCATAAAATTGGTTCGTGGAAGCATAAAATTGGTTCGTGGAATTAAGAGACCTAGGGAACGTGTTGTTTAGAGATAAGGACACTCCTTTGTGATCCTTGTAAGGGTTGTCCAAAGAACTTAATGAGTTTATATTAATGTCTTAAGATCACGAGAGTAGACTTAAGTTAGCATAAATATTTGTAATTCTCCTTGAGAGAGGATTTAACATAATTTTGGGAAACCTGGTCATTAATCCTAAATAATTGAATCTAGTTAAGGAGAACGTCAAGATTGGATAATTGCCTATTGATGAAATCTTAACCCTAGTTTTCATAAATCGTATTTTCTCTTTTAAGTTTATTCTCTTACTTTTATTTTAACTTATTTGCTAAAATTCATTCAACCTTATTATTTTTTCAAATAATAACAATAATTAGGAGTGATTCGTTGATATTCCCTTCCTTGTGGGAACGATACTTACTCATCATTATTACTTGCCACGCGACCTATATATTTGCAAAACCGCAAAGTCGCAATAAGTTTTTGGCGCCATTGCCTGGGAAGGGCAAGATTGTCAGAATCACAAGCTTAATTAGTACTTATTAATTTGGAACAGGTATTACTAACTATTTTCTTATTCTCTCTTAAATTCAGGAGTTCGTTAGCTTATGCGAAGGAACATTGCCGCAAAATTGACGACATACGATCCAGAAATAAAACGGATGTGCAAGCGACTGAATAAGCAACGAAAGCTTAGAATTCAAGAAGAACGAGAAGAACTGGCTGAGGGACCTCTACCCTTAGCAGAGCCACTTGAAGAGGAACAAAACCCGTTTGTCAATACAGAAGACAAAAAGATCGAAGAATTCAATTTTGCAGTGATGGCAGGAAACGAGGAGCGATATCTGAGGGAGTTTTCTATGCCTAACTCTCAATTAAGGTTTGCCATTCAAAGGCCGACCATAGCTACAAATAACTTTGAGATAAAACCTGCCATAATTCAGATGGTACAAAATTCTAAGTTTGGGGGAGGTGCCACAGAAGATGCAAATACACATTTAGCAAACTTTCTGGAAATCTGCGACACTTTCAAGATGAATGGCATTACTGATGATGCCATCAGACTGCGACTATTTCCTTTCTCATTAAGAGGAAATGCAAAGACATGGCTTCAAAGTCTGAATGCTGGATCTATCACTACATGGGATCAACTGGCGACTAGCTTCCTTGCAAAATACTTTCCACCTGGGAAGACAGCTAAACTCCGAAATGACATTACCAGCTTTGTGCAATATGATTTCGAGTCCTTATACGAAGCCTGGGAAAGATTTAAAGGAGATGCCCTCACCATGGCATTCCTGACTGGTTAATCATTCAGACTTTTTACAATGGGCTTACTACTCAGATGAGGAGTACTATTGATGCAGCTGCAGGAGGTGCTTTAATGAATAAGGGAGTGGCTGAAGCTTTTGAGTTGCTTGAAGACATGGCCACCAACAATTATCATTGGTCAAATGAGAGAGGCCCACTGAGA
>CANXYC010733567.1:0-52045 GCA_948193065.1 Aleurites moluccanus
AAAATACACAAACCAAACCCCAAAAAAACCCCAAAAAAAAAAAAAAAAAAAAAAAAAAAAAAAACAAAGCAAGTGAAACAGTAGAAACAACATCCATATTCTCTGCCAACAGCCTCCTTTTTGTCAAGAACTTCAACCGTGTCTTTATTAATTTCACTGCCTTTACTAATTCTTACAGGCTCTGCATGTTCATCTTCCCCAAACACATCAAAACATACCCAAAATTCAAATTTAAGACATGAGATCACCCAAACTTTTCAAAATCACTTACATCCAAAAAATTCCGACTGCGAAAGTATCTCCTGCCAGGATTTTTTTTCGACCATAAAGTCTTCAACAAACAAGAAAGGCCACACTTGCAACGAGGGATCAAAATCTACGTCATTGTAAAGATAAATTGAGTTCTTGAATTTATAATTTCATATATCGAATTTCTTCTCTCTGAAAAATTAGGGTTTTCAATAAGGGCCCTCACAACTTTAACAAATGACTTTGACCAAAGAAGAAAGGAAAGGGAAGATTAAAACAAAGAAGAAAGAAGAACTACAAAGCAAAGATGAAATAGAAAGAAAAGAAAGGAAAATGCTTGAGCTCAGAGATTTAAAGACTATTTTACTCGAGCAAAGGGAAAGAGAAACGAAGGTGGCATGACTGAGCTGAAATCAACGAAAGGGAAATGGGTAAATTCCCTCCCCCCTCTCCCTCTCTCTCCCTCGCCACATATTGACCATTCATTGGTCCTTATAAATTGACGTCTGTGCAGTGGGTCCTGTTATTAAAAACGTTGACTGATGATGTGGAATGTATATGTGACAACTAAATTCGACGTGTCGGACACGTGTCATGTACAATCATAAAAATGGCTTACGTGACTTGTCACGTCACCTTTCAGGTAAAAATTTCGGTGTTTGAGATTAAATTGAAAACATTTAAAATTTTAGTGACTTATCTAAAAGCAAAATTTCTTTTGCCTTACATGGCGTATATATATATATATATATATATATATAAATCTATTTCTATTTTCACACATATTAAAAAAATATTTAATTTAATTAAAAAACAATTTTATTCTATATTTTTTATAAATATCCTTTATTTATATTAATAAATAATTATCTTAAAAATAATTATTATTTAATTTTTCAATGTTAATTTTACAAATTAATAAAATTTTATTATCAATAAAATTTCATTTAATGATAAGTCTCATTACCTATAAAATTGTAGTCCCTCCATCACAAAAAATAATCTTATTTTTTTTTCGTCTGTTTTAAAATATAGTTATGTTTTCTTTTTTAGATATTAATGTAATAAATAAATGTCAAATATATCATTCATTAATTCATATCAATATCATTACACATATTAATTATATTTTTATTTTTTTATATTGAAATTATAAATTTAGACTAAATATAAGAGTACTTTAATTATTATAAATATTAGAAGACAAAAAAAATATTTGGAGGTGTATAATAAAAATGCTTTAGACAGTGATATTTTAGGAAAAAAATAACAAAATTATTGTAATAAACAGAAAATAACTAAATTTCTTAGTTTACGTATAAAATGAAACATGATTATCTTTTTGAGATGAAATAACTTTTAAATTTCTAAATCCCACTAAAATTTTTATATTTTGAAAAGTTTCATAAAATTAATAGATTAATAAATTAAATGTTTTATAAAAATTAATATATATTATTTTTTAGTTAAATTCATATTTCTAGTATGTATATTTTATTTAGTTTAATAAAATTAATTAATTATTTATTAATAAAAATATAGTGTGGTAAAATATTAAATATGCATATATTAGTAAATTAATATATCAATTACCCTTTAATCATTATTAATTTATAATGATTAAAAATAATAAATAATAATTATTTTATAAAATAAATTAATATATCATGTTTGCATGTCTCACAAAACTTTCTTAAATAATGCCACGTGGCTTATTTTCCTTCTCTGTTTTTTTTTTTTTTTTTGGTCTCTTTGAATTATCTTCTTGTTTTCTCTCTAATAGATAAATATTTTTAATGTTTGATAATTCAATAAATTCATTAATAGGTTATAAATTATTTTACGTTTTTCTCGCTTTAAAATAATTTAAGAAAATATAGAAAAAGGAAATAAATATGTATAATTTCAATTACAATTATATATTCACTCATAAAATTAAAATCATTCATATTCATCCTGCACTTTAATGACTAGTTTTATATAATTTTTGCACAAAAATATATATAAAGTGTATCTGACAATTCAATTATTAAATTAAATTTTATTAAAATGAAATTTTATGAAAAAATTCGATTGAAATAAACATTAATTTACTGTTTATAAAAAAACTCAATTAAAATGTTTCAAAATTTGGTTGTTAAGTATATTTGGTGCATGACTTGATTTAAGAAGCAATAATATGGTATAGAAATAAATAATCTTTGGAAGTTATTTTAACATATATTTTATTTAATTAATTTAAAATTATTAATTTTGATTTTAATTTTTATGCTATCATAAAAAAATACAAGATATTAATAAAAATTGAGGAATTAAATGTTCAAAATTTAATAATTTAAGAGTAAATAGCTTTAAACTTTTAAGAAGTAACGATCTAATTGAAATATAAGTGACTAAAGTATTAATTTACTAAAAAAAATAAATTTACGTACAAACACTGAAACAATTTGGTTTAAATAAAAATATATGTTTTTTATTTAACGTTGTTTCAAAACAGGATAACTTGTTTCAAGCCTTGTCCAATATATATTGATATTCTATATAAATTTTTTCAAAAATATTTAAAATAAATTAATAAATTTAAATGACTAAAGCTAAAAAAAATATAAATGAAATAAGCCGAGCTGAATTTGACATGCTCGAACTCGGTTCATTTAAAATTCATTATATTAAAACTTGACTTGAGCCAACTAATTTATAATGTAAAAGAGTAAAGATCAAACTCCAACTCGTTCATGCTCGATAAATTTCATAAATGAGTTTTATTGGAGTTTAATTTAAGCTCAAACTCATTAAATTTCACAAATATTCAATTCTAAATTTTGTTTTTATTTTTTTCAATGTTTGGCTATTTTTTATCTATATTTTTTAAGAGTTATAACTTGTAAATCAATAATATATGTAAAAGAATAAATTTATTGTGTTAATATAATATACAAATGTTCAGTCTATAAAAGTTTAAAGTTGTCATAAAAATTTAAATAATTTTAGTTCATACTTTAATATATTTTTTATTAAATTATAAAATGATTAATTTTTATATATCTAACGTTTTAGTTCATTAATTTTTTTTTTTATTTCAATTAAGAACTTCTATATTATTTAATTAGTTATAATAATTAATTATGTAATTATATAATTTGAAATGTATTTTATATATCTAATCATATATGTTTAGGTTTTGAATTAAATTTTCAGCAAACGAGATTATCATATTAGTCTGGTATTTATGTAAAGTATTATATGAGACAAGCTAAATAAAAAAAATAAAAATCAATTGTATGAAATTTAAAAAGATTAATATTAAATTATATTAATACAAAGTTTAATTTATTAACTTACTTAAGATCTCCATTTACACTCCATTCTTAAAACTGTAACATCTTATATATACTTTTTAATGCAATGAGTCACTTTATGTTCAAATTTTTTTTCTTTTGCCATTCCTTTAATGTGATGAAAATATATTTTCATATAACAATTTATCTTTTATGTAAAATGGAAAAGTTCAAAATATATTTTTAATTATACTATAATTTTAAATAATAATTATTCATAATATTTTATAGAATTTAAATAAAAATAGTGTATTTAAAATATAATGAAATTCCATTAATTAATATATATATATAAATAAAAAATTTAACGTATAATGACCTAAACTAAATAACTTGTAAAGGAGATACACTATAAACTTGTAAACGAGCAATATCACGAGCTTATAAATGAGTATGTTGATGAATTTATTTTTTATTTTTTTAAATATTTGGCTCAAATGTCTTTCATTGTCTTAATTTATTGTCATACTTTTTATTTAAAGCCACGAACTCTATAAAATTTGTGTATATGCAATATAAATATTTTTTCCAAAATATAAATAAAAAAATGCTTTCGTTATTTGTTTTAAAACTAAAACCCCACCGGATAATTTCAACTTTCCACTTTTATATTTTTGATGGCTATGTTGGTACAATCAAAATAAATTATAAGGTATTATAATTTTATATACTATACGCACATAAAAAAAAATTATATTATAAATACGAACTAAAAATTGTGCCCTTTTTTCAAAAAATTTTATATTTGTTTTTATCAATAAATCAGGTCATAAGATATCCATAAATTTAAGGGTTAATTGTAATTTTCTCCCTATAAAATGACCTATTACAATAAATTCCTTTTGACTTTTTAAAAATATACTAACTTTTCCTTAACAAATGTCATAATATACTAATAAACCCTTCCATCCAATTTTGTCGTTAGTCAACTGTTAGTCAATCTTACAAAAGTAGTAAAAAAATCAAAATGCTCTTATTCTTTATTTTTAATTAATTATATTATATTTTTGTTTTAAATTTTTTTTAAGGTTAAAATTTTTTTTATTATTTTTAACAAATTTTAAAATAAAAACTAAACAAAAATATTTTTTATTTTTTATTTTAAAAAATAATTTAAGAAGAAATTAAATTATTAATTAAATTATTTTTTCTTAGACCTGATAAAAATTACCCGTACTCGCGGGTACCCGCAGATACCCACGGATAATGCAGGTAATGGATGTTAAAAATAGCATCCATTAAGAAACGGATATTTTTTATCCGTTACCCAACGGGTGCACCCGTTTATACCCATACCCACAGGTATCCCTTATATATATATATATATATACACAAACTAATAAAAAACTAGGGTTTTATATAATTATTTTACGTTCACAGTTACACAGTAGCCGCTCTACACAATACAGACTACTTTTCTCCTTTCCTCTAGCTCTTCTGATCAGACTTTTGAAAATTAACGTTTCTTTCAAAAAATGAAATCAGATTTTTATATCAAATTCTTCTCTACCTGAGTACCAGGTAATTACACTTTAAATTAAGGTTTTTAATAAATATCTTACTTTCAACATCAAAACCACACTTTCTTATAGCATGAGAGGTAAAGTTTTTAACAAATATCGAAACTCACTTTTGTCCGAAAATGCAAAAGTTTTGATTTGCACTCGTATATGGATGTATGATTTTGATGCTGAAAGCAAGTTATTATGTTTCTTTATTTGGTTTATCTAAGAGAAATGAAACTAATAAATTATTTTGCTAATATGTTAGAATTAATTTTTTATTTTTTGATAAATATAGGTGATGATTTGACCGATGAACAATTTCATATATCATTGCCAGTGTTAATGGCTCTGTAACATCAATGTTACATTCTTAGTTATTTTTTTTTTTTTATAAATTATTTTTTTTGTGACTTTTTTATTTTTTATTGTTTAAAATTTTTAAATTTGTATTGTTATTATTTGAAACTTTTAAATAGATATTCAAAACTATATATATAACTCATTGATATAATATAAATTTATAATTAATTATATTTCCTATTGGTGAATAATGAGAGTAAGTTTGATATTACAATGAAGAAAAATGAATTGTATTGTTTGAAAATGTACTTGTCTCTTTTTATTGTGTAAGATTATATGAATTTGAAAATAGACTATAAAATGGTTTCTTAAATAAAATTTAGAAAGACAAAATTTATATTAAAAATATCAAAATTTATATTAAAAATATAGTATTTCTTGAAATGAATTATCTTTTTAGAATTGACAATAGATAAATAAAAAAAAAATTAAAAATATGAACGGATACTCGTATCCATAGTAGGTGAGTATGGGTATGACAATTTAGTATCCATTAAAAAATGAGTAATTTGTACCCATACCCATTGGGTACACCCGTAAAGACTCGTACTCGTGGATACTCATGGATACCCGTTTGTCAGATCTATTTCTTTTTAAATTTTTTAATACAAATAAAAAATTCATTTTCATATTTTTGACAAATTTAAAAATAAAAATTAAAAAATATTTTTTAAAAAATATTTTTATTTGTTATTTGTTATTTTTTTTAAAAATAAAATAAAAAGATTTTTAAAAAAATATTTTTATTTTCAAATTTGTCAAAAGTATGAAAATAAATTTTTTAACTTTAAAAAAAAATTAAAATAAAAATATAATGTAATTAATTAAAAATAAAGGATAAGAGTATTTTGATCTTTTTACTAATATTGTATGGTTGACTAAGGTTGACTAATGGCAAAATTGAACGGAAAGATCTAGTAGTGTATTATGACATTCGTCAAGTGAGAGTTCGTGTATTTTTGAAAATTCTTATTCTACAAAAGGAAAATTGTAATTAATCCTAAATTTAAACAAACTTAAAAATTGAACTCAAACTCAACTTCTCTATAAATAAATTCTAACTCTATTCAGCCAAACCACAAGTAACTCGCAACTAGCTCAACTCGCTTACATCCCTCCCATGACTATAAGCCCCAACATTTTCCTTTTTATTATTTTTTTTTATATAATTATTTATATTATGGTGGTCAAGTAAGAATTTGATGGTTATAATTCATAAAAATGACTTGATTTATAAAGAATATGATATAGTTTTGGAGAAGAATTCTAAAAGAATTTCTCGAAGTGTTTTTTCTATAGAAATCTCTCACCTGACTATAATCTTTAATTAACTGTTGTAATGAAAACCTTTCTATCATTATCTAATATTGATAATCTTAACCATAATAGATTTGTTTAATTAAATAATTATTTAAAATTATCATGAATTTATATTTAAATTTTAAGTGTAAAATTATAAAAAGAAATATGTATAATAATAAATTATAAATTTTCAATTATTTCAAATAATAAATTATTCAAATGTATCCTAAAAATAATGTTATTAAATCTAATATTTATTGTAGGGATCCAATTAAATTTCTGTTAATAACTGTAAAATTTGTGAAATTATTTTAGTTGAATGTATATTGATATGTTTAGGTTCAACGGTTTCCTTCCAACTAACTAACATTAATAATCACAAACTTGTAAATTACAATTCAATTCCATGAATATGATAATGTTAGTCCTAATGTTGGGTGTTGGCATGCAATCTTGATCTTCTATTTTATTTTATATTTTATTTTTTTATATTATTATTTATGTGTCCTATCATTTTTTTTAAATATTTTAGTTGTCAATATTTTTTTTATAAATAATATGTCATATAAAAAAAATATAAGATATAAGATGAAATACAAAATAAGATAAATAATTCGGATTAATTGATATATGTAGCGTGTATATATATAAATGATAAAATTTTCAGTTTAAGTGTGTTATTGTCAAAATTGAAGTAAAAATTTTTATTTTTTATTAATATTGCATAATTAAATTGCTTTCATCCAATATTGAAAATATTAAGAACTAATATTAAAAAGATAATTTTTTTTTAGGTCACTCTTATTTTTTATGAATCATATATTTAATATAAAAAAGATGACTCTAATCCAAAACCTCTACTGAAAGTGAGTTGTTTTTTACCATTAAGCTTGGTTGTTGATGGTAAATTCAAGCAAGATTGCTGTTTGGTCTTACAAGTGGCTCAAACTTCATTTGTTTACTCATGGACATACCAAGTAAATGTTCTTAATTAGTTGATACTTTTTTTTTTTTTTTTAATTCCATTTTCTTTCTCCTTTCACAAGATTGATGATTTGCTGCCCAATCCAAGAAGTAAGTGGGCTTAAAAGGGGAACATTTTCATTTTGCCCAACCAATATGGGCTGCACTTGTAGGCTTATTTATACTAATTGGGCAAAAATCTAGAGATGATGTTTGACAAGTGGCATACATATGTTGGTACAGAAACTGACGGAGTCCAACTTTCATTTTTTACTAGATTTGTCGTATATTTGTTATGAGTTTGAAAAATATGATTGTTTTGTTTAATCCTTAATTTCCTTTACAAATTAATATTAGAGACTTTATTCATAAATATGTCTAATTTTGACTTGTAACATTTTTAGCTTAATTATGAAATAGTTCTTAAACTTTAGCAATTTTAATAATTTTATCATATATTTTAAAATTTAATTCATTTATAACACGTTAAAAATTAAGATATAAATGAATTGATTTACATAATCTGCAATGATAAGTTATGACATATTTATTAATATATTTATATGTAAAATATATAATATATAATATATTTAAATTTTTGAAAATCATTTAATTTATATTATAAATTTTTTATTTTTAAAAATATATTTATAATAATTAATTCACATAGATGACATATACGTATATATTCATAATAAAATTTTTAGATTAATTAGGTTTAATTTTATTTATATGGTATAAAAATCTCTTTATTTTAGTTAATATTTTATTTTAGAAATAAAATTTATTAAATCCCTCTTATTTTTTATATAAGTTAACTATATATTAAGATTAAATATAATTAATATATTGAAATTAATAATAAAATAAATATTTATCTGTCATATTTTAATTAAATTTATTTTAATTTATATATATTTAAATGAGTTAAACAGGTTATATATATGATATGTACAATAAACATGTTCAAGTAAGAGTTAAATTTTTTTTATCATGATTAACAATAGGTTAGATTAGGATTGATTGTTTTAATATTATACTAGCATTATAATACGAATTGCCAACCATAATTACTAATTTTTTTTTTTATTTTTTTATAAAAGTACTTTATTCTCATTAGACTATTTACGGTCTTGGAGTTTATTGTATTGGTTTTGAATTTATTATTAATATTCAAATAATTAGACTTATTTAAAAACATAAAAATCAAATTATGATTTAATCATTACTAAGCAAAACGTATTGTCCACTGAATTTTTAGTTCAAATGCTTTATTAATATTATTGAAAAATATTAAAAAAAAATTCAATCTATTTTATTTTGATATTTCTTAATATATATTTTTATGCTGACAAAAAGTATAATTCAAGTTTTTATGTATTTTTTTCATATTTATCAAAATTTAAAAAATTTATGAAATTATTATAAGTGTAAATATTTTTACAGTCTTAAAATTAAAAATTCTTTAATATTTTATAACTAATTTTCAATATTACAATCAACATAAAATATTTAAACAAAAAATCAAAAGAGAAATTGTTTTTGTGAAACAAATGAACGCTAAGCTCTCAAACTTTTTTTTTATTTTATTTTTTATTTTCCACAATGAGAGTTTTCAAGATGGAAAAAGTAAAATTCATGATAACTCCATTAATAACAGTTTATAAATTATAAAAAGATTACATTATTTATAAAAATTTAATTCTTTTTTTTCTGTAATTTCAATGATTTATATTACAAATACTAGTTTTTAATATTTTTATATAAATATCATTAATAAATTTTTATTTCACTTTACTACAAAATCCCTAATATAAAAAGAAAATAATTTAATGTGAAGCAATTAAAATTTAAAATCTTAAAATGAGATAAAATGTAGGCATCATGATAGAATTTTATTAGAGAATCTGATTATTTATATTAAAAATTTAAGAAACATAATGGTGAAGTAATCTCATAGTAAAGCATATTTGTCCACTTCACTTTATGATTGGGATTCCACAGTGCAACTCCTTAATTATTTTACTTTTTGAGTATGATTTTACAATGGAATCCCTAATTCATGTCCTTAAATTCTTTAAAATTTAAATTCTTTAAAAATTGTCATTTGGATTTGTTTATATTAAAAGACAAAGATTGACCAAATGAAAGGTAAATAAACTAATGGGTAATGATTATGATATATGAGGTAGATGATTGCCAAACAAAAAAAGTAATTAATTGGTATCATTAGTTGGATTTAGCATTTCTTACAAATTCTTTAAAGTTATGTTTGGGTCAATGAATTTTAATTTAAACTTTCATATTTTAAATTTTTAATTCAGAGATATATAATTATTAGGAAAATGTAAAAAATTTTAAAATTTAAAATTTATATATATATATTTTTTTAAATGAGATTTTAGGTTAAAAAATGAAAATTATGAATTTGAAATAATAAGTGAAAAAAAGTATTTGAAATTAGAGCTGTGTGCGATTTGGATAATATTAGAAATTTAAAAATTTTTGAACCGAATTAAATTTTTTATAATTTTATTTTCGAATTTCGATCTCGAACCGAATGGATAAAATATCCTTACCGAATTGTTTCTAAAATTTAGTACAATACGGTTTGAAAATTTAGATATTTAGAGATTCAATTTAAATTTAGATATATTTTGATTCAATTCGGATATTTATATATTTTAATTTTGTTTGATTTGAATATTTTAAAATTTAGTTCGGATATTCGAGGATATATATATATTATTTAATCGGTTTGGAGATTTGAGATAATTCGGATATAATTTAATTCGATTTGATTCTTGGTACGAAGATCAAAGTATCTCTATCCTGTATCTTTATATTAATTCAGTTTCGGTTATTTTTCTTGAATATTTTTTCTTCATTATTTTTTTGATTTAGAGTTCAGATTAATTGGAAATCCCTGCGTTATGTGCTCAAACTTATTTGAAATATTAAATTTTTGAGGTGTTAAATTTTATTAGATATTTGAATTAAATTTAAATTTATTTCATTTTTTTGATGTAAACAAAAAAATTGATTCAAATATAAATTTAATATCTAAATTCTCGAAATCCAAATACATCATAATTTCATTCTAAGTCATCCTTGCAAATCCTATAATATTGATTTGATTCCATAAGCCCCACTTCACTTCTTTTTTATTTATAAGAAAAAAAGAGCTACACAAAATTTGAAATTTTATTAACTTGAAATATATATTTACATATCCTTATTAAATTAATTAAGTCTATGCTTACATTAAAAAATAATAATTTCTCAACTTTTCACATTAATATTAATGATTTGATATTATTTTATTTATCACATATTATTTTTAAAATAATTAACATTTAATAATTTTATTGCATCAAACTAAAAAAAAAAAATTTAATGTTAAAAATAATGGGTTTGAGCTATGTAATACAAGAGCTTGGACACATGCAATCATGAGACATAATTTTTTAATGAAACAAATATAAGGGAGTATTTATTTAATTCTAAAAAGGAAAAGATAAAATTGTTGATGTTTATTTGCATAAGATCCTTCATTACCTTTTCATGTCAGAACCGGATCCTATTCTTCTCCTTTTCAATTTTTCTTACATTTTTTCCCATAATTATAAAAGAACTTGGACCCATGCAATCATGACACATAATTTTTTAACAAAACAAAAATATAATGAACTATTTATTTAATTTAAAAAAAGGAAAAGATTAAATTATTAATTAGATTCAATTTTAGAAATTAAATAAAATTTATTTTTCTTTTTAATTCTTTATAAATAATTTGATATCCGATAATTATGTTAAATTTCGAATAATTTAAATTTAAATCGAGTAGGATAAAAAAAAACTCATCAAGCCAATATATTTCTAATTTATTTTTTTTTGTAATATGTAGGGAAAAGTTATTGTATTTTGCATGATGAATAAACTCCTATTTAGTATTTGCATTTAATATATGTGACAAATATTTATTTTTTAAAATATTTAATTGAAATCTACCAAGTAGAAACTAATAAAGTTTGATTGATTTTAATAACTAATAAAAGTAAATTTTAAAGTACATTCAATAATAAAAAAATCTGCCCCTACTTTTACTTTATTTCTCATTTCTTTTCCCTCTAGATTTCTCTGTTTGGGTAAAAATCTTCCTGTTGAAATTAATGGAGGATTCGAATAAATATCTCATGATCCTAAGGAATCCAACTATGAGGGATTTCTATTAAAAAATAATAAAGAACATGTTCTTTGCAAAAAAGAAAAAAAAAAAAGAAATTTTTTTTTGTGTGTGTATATTTTCTCTAAAAATCACTATATTAAATAAGTAAATAGATATTGGTAACTTTTAAATTATAGTTCATGATCTTTTCTGTTCATGATTAAATTTTAATTCAATGACATAAATTAAGAGATCGATTATTATATTTTAAGAGGTTAATAATTTATTTTATATAAATTATTTACATAATCTAACACTGTCATTTTTCGTCAAACATGTTGTTCTCCTCCCTTTTTTTTTTTTTATATGATTTCATAAATTTATATATAATTAAATTAAATATGATTCACATAATGATTCAATTGAATTTAATCATTTAAGCTTAATTAAAAGAAAAAACTTGAATAATCATAATAAAAAAATAAAAAAATCTTATTAAATCAATTAGAAGAAAACTTGTGTTGGCACCATAAATAATTTATAGACTCTAATTTTAGTTTTAAGCCTGTAATTATTTTTAGCTCAAAAATTTAATTTTCTAGTTGGGCTTGGTAATATAATATTATAATTAGTTTGAATTAATAATTGGGTTTGAGCTATTAATTAATTTAAATCTTAAGTCAATTTCCTTTATAATATATACATATGAGAGAACATATCAAAGTAGACGTGAAAAATTATGAGTTGAGAATATGTTAATATGGGTGTTGAAAGTTAGCAGAGAAACTCCTATAAATATAAGAACAAAAGACTTATCAAAACTCGATAAATCAATCTCATAAATCAGCCAAGCAAATCAATTAAACACAAATTTCAGTGAATCAATTTTAATTCTAATAATTTTCTTCAATATACAGTACTTACTTTAAGAATTTCAATATTATATTTTCTTCATATTTTTATAATTAAATTTTTACTGTATTAGTTTAAACTTGTTAATTTTCGCAATTAATATAAGTGTTTAGTTCTTTCAATTATTTTTTTTATTTACTGCTTATATGATTAATTTTAGTTAATCTATTTTTTATTAGTCAAGTTAAGAATCTGTAAGTAATTTAATCCCTTATTGTTTTTTACAGTCATTAGATTAAAATTTAGATTAATAATTTTTTTTTTTTTTTAATAATCCGCTTTTCTGATACGTTTACACATTTATTTAATTTTAGTTTTTGCAAGGGCCAGACTTGTTGGCTCTAAATTACAACCGACAACTTGAATACAATGAAAAAAAAAAAAAAAAGAAATCTAGATTAGCTTTAGAGATACTCAGAGTGACCTAAAATATATAGTTATTTGAACCGAATATTTGGAGTGGCTTGAATCATAGTTAATTGAATAGTAAGATTTGCAATTTAAATCTTATGATTGGATTCAATTTTTAATTTACAGTTAAAAATGTAAATAAACGGAATTAATTCTGAATCGATAACAATTACATATATTAATTGATTTGTACAAAAAAAATTAAAAATTAAAAATTTAGAGCATATTTAGATTATTAATAACAATTAATTATAAACAGTCAATTATGAGCGATATTGATCAACTATCAACTATTTATTATCGACAGTTAAAAATTATTGTGAAGTATTTTATAATTCAACTATTAAAATTAAAGTTAAATTATTAATTATTAAATAATTAAATTTACATATTATATAATGAATATTTTTTTTAGTTACACATATATGAAATATACAATAAAAATAACTATATGTATTTTTTTTATAGTAAATTTTAAATTATTTTGTGCATATATTTATAAGAAAATAAGTCATTGCTATAATTTTTATTTATAATTATAAAAATATTAATTTAATATTTCATTGTTATTTTTATGATTTTGAGTTAGTCTATATTTAATTATGTGAAAATATATAATTAAAATATAATGTGTATAATGCATGCATACAAAAATTAATTATTAGTTAATATTTTTATAATCATTTCAAACTTCAATTGCATATTTTTACATAAGTTAGTTTTTGGATCCAAAAATTATAAATTCTAACATCATGTTGAAAGCTAGTTTTTAGTTATAAAATTTAAAATTTAGTGATTGTAAATTCAGTCACTATTTTTTAATTTAAATTTACCAAATTGAATATCCAGCTACTTAATATTAACTTTCAAAAACTAAATCAAACAGTAAGAAGATGTTATAAAATATTAATAAATAATTTAAATTAAGATTAAGAATAAAAAATATTTATAACTAAAAATAAGTGGTTTCATATGTCTTTTAAGAAAAATATTAAATCAAAATATTTTTTTTTATTTTTTAAAAAGAAAAAAAAAATTCATGAATCAAGATAAAAATAGATCATTCACATTTTTTATCAAGTAAATTTTAAATTGAAAACAAGTTACATGTTAAGATTTCAAAGAATTTGTTAATCTAAATCTTTTTGTCCAGTTTAAAAACTCAAATTTTACTAAAATTTGATTTAATTGAGTTATATTTTAATAATTTTTTTATGTTTGGAAATATATACTAATATAATTGAATTTTTTAGTTTAAAAAAAGTATTTTTTTTAAAATAAAACTATGTCAAATGAAAATATGTTATAAGAATTCAATTTATTTAATAAAATAGATAATTAAAACTAAAAATACTTTCATTTAAATTAAATATGTTATAAGAATTCAATTTATTTAATAAAATAGATAATTAAAACTAAAAATATTTTCATTTAAATTAAACATGACTCTTTATGTATAAGGCTAAAATAAAAAAATAATTACTTTTTTTAATCTTAAATAATTCCAAATAATAAACTTCAAATCAATTATATAATTTTAAAATTTATTTAAAATACATGAATTATGTTAATAAGATAATATTTAAAATAATTTAATTTAATTTTTATTCGTGAATCATTTCAAATGACATCTTTAGAAATAAAAAATATAAATAATTATATTTCACTTTATTTTTCATTTAAATATTTTATCTTCATTTGTACATTTATATATTTTTCACAAAAATAATATTACCAAATATATTTTTTTCAAACATAATTCTTACTTAGATATACTAAGTTTGATTTACATTGCACATCCTTAGTAAGGTTCAATTTAATAAAACACATAAAAAAAGTTCATATTGCAAGGAAATAATTCATTAAAAAAAAAGTAAAAAAAAAAATACACAATACCCAATAATTGAATACATATGATCATATTAATCATTGGATTGAAGTGAAACCTTTAAAAACAAAAAGAAAAGATTACCAATTAAAAAAAGACAAAAATCATAAAATACTATTATCTTTTATTTTTATTTTAAAATTAACAAATTTTAGAAAATCCTTAATGATAAATTAATAATATATTTTCATCCATTCAAATATTTTCACACTCATTCATATACTATATATTATATTATTATATATATATATAATTTCAACTCAATTTAATTTTAATCTCAAAATTAATTAAAATCGAACATATGAATTATTTATTTTCACTCTAAAATTTTATTTAGTTATGAAAAATAATTTCTATTTTATTTTTTTTTAATTTTAATTTTAATTTCTCAATTTTTTATATTTTTATTTCTCAAAATAAAAATTAGAAAATAAGAAAATATAGCCAGGTTTCTTTTTATTTAAAATTTTTATCTATTTCTTTATTTTTATTTTATTATTTTTTTATTAAATATATAACTGTTAGTTTTTATAAATATTTATTTAAAAAAAATTGAAAAACATTATAAAGTAATTTTCTATAATACAATTTAATTTAAAAAAAACTTAGAAAATTATTTTTAAAATTTTTCATTTAGAAAATTTTGATAATTAAATACTAAATCTCAATTTCCTATTTTTTAAATAATTTTTCAGAAAATAATATTTATTTTTCATAACTAAATAAGATCTAAATAATTTTAGATGATACCTTTTAATAATTATAATATTTATAAATCATACTATATTTTTTTTACCTAAATTAATTTAGCTATATATATATATATTAATATTATAATAAAATTATTATAAAAGTAATAATTAATGAAAAGTTTATAAATTAGGTGAATGATTATGAGGAAAAAATAAATATAGATAATGAGTTTGGTAGGACTACAAACCAAAAGTAGAAAAATAAAATAAATAAAATAAAATTTCTCATTAATTTGCCAATAAGAAATTTATTAAAATACAGACAAATTGGATAAAAAATAATAATACAAAAATGACATAATAATACCAAAATTTTTATCCAAAGAAACAAAATTTTAATATTCAAAAAAAAAAGTCAAAAATGGCAGACAGCGTAATTAAAATGTTCTCTAAGGGTCAACGTATTTTCTTTTCTTACTCCCGCTCACCAAATCTCTCTCTCCACAAAAATTTCTCTGCTCTATACCCCAAAAATATAACAAAATAAACCCTAAAAACTCAGAGACCCATCAAAAAGATTGAAACTTTCTTTTGAAGCAGCTTTTTTGAATTGAATTCAACTGTCGTTTTGGGATTTTCAATCATTTCCTGATTTTTTCTCCTTTCTTTTCATTGCTTTTTTTCTCAGATTGGTCTTCAAAAACCTGTAAGTTTGCTTCTGAGTTTTTTTTTTTTTTTTAAATTTTATTTGAAGTGTTAATTAAGCATGAGCAAGTTCTTTACTTTGTGGTTAATTTTTTAGTGGGTTGTTGTTTGTTAGCTGAGAAAGGAAAGGAAAAGGAAAGAAAATTACATCTTGGTTATTTAGTTTCTTGTATTGTTATTTGAAGTGTTAATTTAAGCTCAAGCAAATAAGTTTTAGCTTAGTATTTAATGCACTTACTTTTAACTTATTTGTAAATTCGTTTTGCATTGAGGCTTTGCTGAAAATGTAGGAAAATGATTTTTTTTTTCAGGGTTTTTGTTTCTTTAGAGTGAAAAACCCGACTTTATTATAACCTAAAGTTGTATGAAGCTCAATCTCTGTTTTTCATTTGGTTTAATATCTTTTGAGTATTTAGTCAGATGAAAAGTATAACACTCCAAAACTTCTAATTTTTTTTTTTCTGTATTTTTTATTCTACATATTAATAAATAAAATTTTAATTATGAGCATGCAGGTTGCCTGATTATTGATTTTCTGGGTCACCTATTAATAGCTACCTTTTATGGTACCTTTGAAATTTGGCAGATTTTTTTATGTTTGGCTTGGAATATTTTGAGTTGAAGCTGTTTATCGAAATTCATGGGTAATTCTGCCTGTTCCTCTGCATTGTCAGTTTGAGCTTTGTTGGTGGTGTTTCATTGGAAGTCAATGAGGAGTCAAGAGGTTTTGGAGAGTTCAGCTAATATGGATGATAAGGTGAGGTCATGCAATGGTGGTATAGTGGAGCATAGTGACAATGTTGAGGAGAGTGAGAACCTGGGTGTGGACCTCCTTAACGATTTGGATTCATATTGGGAAGATATCACGGATCGGCTGACTGTGTCAAGAATGGTGAGTGACTCAGTCATCAAGGGTATGATATGTGCTGTTCAACAGGAGGCAGCAGAGAAGATTGCTCAGAAAGAATTAGAGTTGGCTCGGTTAAAAGAAATGTTCCACCTTAACCTTGTGACTGCAGATGGCGATGAATCTATAAGGTATTCAACGATGTGCCATGAATCCAAAAGCAGAAAATATGACAGGTTAACAGATCCTTTGGGCAACCTTAAATTTGCAGCAAAAGAGCAGTTTAAAAAGCTCAAGAAAGAAATTGACAAGATTAAATTGTCCGAAGAAATTGGCAAGAATAAATGCTCCAATTCTAGTAGGAGGAAAGGATCGGGATTGAGTGATATTCTACAGAACAAATGGAATGATGTGGATAGGACACTTGATGGCCTTAGAAACACTCTGGAGTCTATCTACATACAAGCAGAATATATGATTTGTTTGTATAAGTCATTGCTATTTGACTGGCAGCAGGAGAGAGAATTTCAAGCAGAAATCGAGGGAATGGTGATCAAGAATTGTATTCAGAGTCTCCAAGAAGAGTTTGAACAAAGACTTTGGGATCAAAACGCTCTATCTTTTGGTAATGAAAGTTCAAACAGGCTTGAAAAGATTAAAGAGATTTCAATGTTACGTCAGGAATTAGATGCCATATCTAAATCATTATCTGTTCCTGAAATTGGGCAGTTAATTTCTCATGGGTCGTTGGAGCACCGAAAGGTTTCAGGTAATCATGCTTCACCACCTTCACTTTGGGAGGGAAATGGCAAACATGACAAGTCAATGATTGTTGTTCCTGAAAATTTGGATCATGCACAACTAAAGCACTTATCAAAGGATGAATTATTTAGTTATTTAAAGGCTGAGATGACTAAAATGAAGAGACACTATGAGTCAAAAGAGCATGAAATGACGGAAGAATATTTCAGTCTCAAGAGGGATTTCTTGAAGTTAAAGGAAAGGCCTTCTTCTTTGCCAGTGGTAAAGGATAAGGAGCTCGACACATTGAAGAAAAAGATTCCAGAGATCATTCTAAAATTGGATGGCATCCTTGTGGAAAACAAGAAACTGCCTTCATATGCTAACAATGGAGATTGTCTTGACAATTTGAAGGACAGATTAGATTCTCTTCGTTCGGAAAATCACCAACTAAGAGACTTGCTTGTGGATAAGAAAAAGGAAATCAAATGCCTTTCCTCACAAGTTTCTGATGCAGCAGAGAAAATACTTGAACACTGTATTGTTGAGGAAAAGTTGTCAAGAAGGCTTGAAGATCTTAAACGCATCATGGAAGATGCACAGATTGAGGCTTCAATCGGTGAAGATATACATAACTTCCTTCTCAAGCAGGTGGTTGACCAAATGAAAGGCTTCAGTCAAGAATTAGATATGGAGTATGATATCATGCAGGGAATTTATGAAATTTTATTCAAAGAAGCTGCTCACAATGCTGAGCCTACTGGTAAGTTCGAGATTGAAGATTCAATTATAGAGTCCATTTTCATGCAAAGTGTATGTGCAGTTATTTTTAAAGAATCCTTCAAGGAAGCTGAGGAGAAAGTTGGTACCTTGAACGTGAAATATATCAATGAAAATGAAGTTCGAGTATCCCTTGAGATTCAAGCATTGGAAAAGGAAAACGCATTGAGATTGAATATTACAGAGAAAGAAAAATTGGAGCAAGAGGTGCTCTTACTGAAGGCAATGATTGATGAAAAGGATAATTTGGTGCATGAAGCAGAAGAGGCTTTGGCAAAAGAGAAGGAGAAATTTGAGCTAGCTTCTCAAGAGCTTGGCAATTTAAGGGTTCAGACAACTCAGCAGCAGATATTACTTTTAAGATATAATGAAGAATCAGAAGTTGTCAAACGTGATTTGGATAAGTTATTGGAGACAACTGAAATGGATAAAGGGGAGATCTCCAGGTTGAGAGAGCTGCTTGCAATAGTAAACAAAAAATTAGGGGAAGCTGCTGAGGAGAAAAGTATGATCCTTTCTATTTCCCAAGAGCATCAGAAAAATCTATCTTTGGTTGAAGCAAGAGAAAGAGAACATACGAAGCAAATGAATTCTACCATTGCTCTTGTCCAAGGATTGTCAAAAGCAGTTACTGATTTTGAATGCAAGGCAACAAAAGATATTAAAATGAATAGCTTGAGGTATGTTCTTATGAGTTATCACTATTTCTTTTTATAAACTTATAAGGTTTTTCTTGAATTGTATTGAGATATAAGTACATGGGAGCTATGGGTTCTGTTTTCTAACATGTCACTAGACACTAGATAATTAAGTTTTCTATGATGTGTCTATTTATTGTCATACAATCCCCATGCAAGCATAAATCTGTGACTTCAACTTTATTGACTTTGCTTCAGTTATGGAGTTGCTAAATGTACTTTCAATCCATCTTGTGTGTCGCATGATGTCCATTCACTTTTAGAACTTGAACAAGTTGAAGAGTGCAATGTAGCTGGGAATCTCCTTCATTCAATCTATGTTTGTGTTCTCAATTTATGTCTGGTCAAATAAGTTATATGAGTGACAAAGCTTTCATTTGATCTTTGGTCTATTCTTTTTTAATTATTGAAGTTATGCATATACTCACTTAGTGTTTTTTTTTTTTTTTCAAAGTATGAACATGCATAGGTATAATTTGGGGCTGGATTTTGGTTCAAATATTAGGTATAGAAGTTTGTCTTATGATATAATTGTTAGCATGATTATTGATCCCCAGTTTCAAAAGTAGTAACTTTTCCTGAAAGTGAGCTTGTCATGAAAATGCTTAATGTTTATGTAGTTGCTGATTGTCATGGAAACTTGCATACAGATACCACCAATTTATTATGAATTACAAGATTTGAAGCTATATTGATTCAAGCAGCTCTCAATTGATGAGAGTCCTTTTAGTAAATCATGTTCTTGTTGCACTGGGTTTCTGTATCTAGATGCTTCCCACTCTGTCTTTAGTTGAGAATGCCAATATTTTGTGAGCAAGTTGCCTGTCTGCTTTTCGTTCTCAAGATTTCATGATTTATGCAAGCAGTTGATGTTTTATGCCCAATCATTGAAGCTACTTGTCCCACTTTATTTTCTTGGCCTCCACTCTATTAGCTGTCCTTTCTGGTCTTCCAAGTGTCTTTGAACTGTGCTCTGAATCGCTTTCCATATAAACTGCACCCATTTATTGTTGCAATACTGAATCAATATTTGTTTAATTCAATCTTTGAGTCTCCTTTGTCAACTTTCACCAAGCAACAACTTATAAATTTATTGCATTTAGCTTAAAGTTTATTGATACAAAAATCATGATATTTCAGTGGCTTCTTTTCCAGGTTGGAAAATTTGAGCTCTGAATTGAGTTCTCTCCTTCAGAAAGCTAACAGACTTAGGAGGACAGAATTGCTGTACAAGCATAAGCTTGAAAGGAGGCGTTCTGACCTGCAAAAGGCTGAAGCTGAGGTATACCGAAAATTACATACTTTATGTGGTATATAATGATATGTTTTGGTTTGATGTCAGGGCCCACTTACGCTAAGAATTCCCTGTTTAATTCTGTTGCTATTTATTAGGTTATAAGTGTAAATTGGTCAATTTTTTTTTACTAGATCTGGCATCATCACATCACATTAGATGTGGTGGTGAATGATGGATTGATGGTATGCTTTGAACATGTTGACTCCTTTAAAATGATTTTTATTTGTTTTATTGTATTATAATGTATCATGACTTCATATTTAAATGGGTCAAGCAAGTTTTGTTGTCTAACCCACTTAATAAACATGTTGGTGTTAGGGATGAGAATTCTGGCATGATTTATTAAAGGGGCGGGTTGGGTTCAAGTTGGTTATTTTGGCGTTAAAACTATATGTTGACACAATTTGTTTATGATATGACAAATGGAAGGCCAGCCCTCAAAATCAGCTCCTAGATTGAGGTGCCTAGAAGTCAAATCTCTCTCCAAAGAAGCTCCCAATCCCTTTGACAGAATGGAAATTAATTTCGTTGTTGAAATTAGAATAATAGGAATTGAAGAAGAAAACTAGATAGCATCTTAATAGAAGTGGAAAATTTTGGGTCATTGTTATTGTTGGTGTTGGCACTTTTCTTTGCTCAAGTACAACCAAAGTCCTTTCAGAAGCCTAATATGTTATCCCTATTATTGAGTAATTAATTTCATATACCCAAAAATATTAACAAAAGAAAAGAGAACTATAACTTAGAATTTCCTTATATGAATCAGTTGTCACTCTCTTGAGAATTGGACTGCAAGATGAAGTTTTATAATATTCTAATACGATCATATGACTGGTTTTCAATATATTCATTCTGTAGCAAGGGTATTCTACATATATTTGCTTAGTAAAAATGTGTTGACGACTCAATTTATTAGCAATAGTGCCAACGAAAATGATGATCAATCATTCTATTGCCACTAGCATTATTAGCTTTCAAGGAGAAAAGTGAATCCTAGAAATATCAGTTAAATTTCTATCAAGTCTATTACTGAATGTGACCCTAATCTTTTTAAGGTGATTATGGTGTATGAATCTAATGGAGAAATTGAATAGATAAGTAGAAGGCCTAGGACATTCATATATTGATTCCATTTTTTTTTTTTTAATGTTTGTGGATATTTTTTCATTGTTAGTTGTGTGTGTGGGCAATGGGCTTTTCTTTTCAATTTATTTAATGGATTTTTTCCTTGAATCTTAGGTTGATCTTTTAGGTGACGAGGTGGATACTCTTCTAAGCCTTCTTGAAAAGATATACATAGCTCTCGATCATTATTCTCCAATATTGCAACACTATCCTGGGGTAAGATGGTTCTCTTCCGTTGGTTACACTACAACTGATGCATATAGAATTATTATGTGCTTGCAATTGTGTTGGTTTGTATGATTAAATTCAATACTTCCTTGAACTTGTTAAAGATGGGTATGAAGAAAAAAAAATTCCCTTCTTAGCTATGGCCTTTATTCATGCAAAGAATTTATATGTTCCGTGACACATTTCCTTCATATGATAAAATTGACATTAATTTTTTTTTAATATTTGGAAAAAAAAATCCATGTACTCATCAAGCCTTTCATTTTAATTATTGCAGATTATGGAAATTCTAAAGTTGGTTAGAAGAGAATTAAGTGGAGAATCTGTTAGACCAGTTTGATCTGCATTTTGACAAGGTAATGATTCCAAATAAGTAGCTTCATTGATGCTATGGATCTTGAGCTGCTATCTAACTTCGCATTCTTCTGTACATTTAAATTAACTAATAGTTATATATACTAGTTTTTCATATTTTATTGGAAACTTGTCCTAACTTTTCTACTCATCCTTTTCGTTGAACAGATAAGAGCTACACAGTTTCTTTTGGTTCTGCTGCAAAATCTTTTGTTCTTATAACATTATTTACAGAGGGGTTTTGTGCATTTAGATTGACACCCCTAGGGAACAGTATTGCTCCAAATTCTAGCAAAGTGCATCCGGAGAAGATATACTATAATTCATCAGTATTTTGTTCCAATATCTAAGGAAAATTCGAAGAATGGGATTATACTAAGCAGTTGCTACAATACAGGCAGGTCTATTTCATTCTTTTGTATAGGTTGTCCTACATTTTCAGTTTTGAAGCTTCTATATCAAGAAGCAACAGGTGTTAGTTTTTTTTTTTTTTTTTTTCATTTATTCCCTTTTGTCTTAAGTTGCCTGCATAGATTAGAAGGGGATGCCCCTTTGCCTATAGGAAACTACAAAATTTACATTCTTTTTTCCTGTATTAAGCTTTCGTCTATGTTTTATTCCATACAGGTTATAGGTTTTAGTGTATAGTTTTTCCTTCCTATCAATGAAAGAAAAGAACTTCTACGATACATATCAGCAGCGACTACAGTTATTGAACACAAGTGTTTTCTGAAATCTTATTGATACGAGTATCTCGGTCTGTGAGCTGCATTTGTGGAACTATGGTATGATGCTAACAGATTTTCTGGCAAAGATATTCATCCGACAGAGAAATTAAAAATTGATTAAAAAAATGATCACTCGGTTATCTTTTGTAGATTGATGCTTCTTTCATAGTCGATTAACATGGGAGAACAGAAAAATAAATAAACAAGGGTTAAAACAAATCCTAAAAGACGGAAGAACATTATTTAAAACTCCATTTCCTATGCATCGTATGGAAATTTTATTTTCTGCAAGTGTTCCAATTTTTTGAATTGAGCGGTTAAACATGTAGAGATCAACATTGATCAGCTATGGCTGTTCTCTCTTGATTCTTTATTGAAGAAATTCAAAGCCAGTAATGCTGCCCCAACAGCTGGTTCCACCTGATGAATTCAGATTATAATACTTGAGAAAAAAGGTTGTTACAAAATAATAATAATAATAAAAGAAGATAGTTATCTAACTCTTTTAAAGGAAAAGAAACATCATGCAATGATAATACGGGGTAATTCCACCATGAAAAATTCTCTGCATGTGACAAAACTAATCAAAAAATCCTTCGCCTTTCCCCCTTGTAAAATTCTGGTTCTGCCATTGGCTTATATCATTTACCGGTTTTTAGAATTAGTTCTTTCTTGGATTCTGAAAAACTAGTCTAATCCTATAAATAAATCATTCCATATCTAGCCTGAAAATGCAAAAGTTTGTGTAAGGTTCAAGAAAGGCATTGAATGCTAACATAATGTTGAAAAAAATAAAAAAGCTTGGCTGGAACCAGCAAGTTTTGCATTTGGAATAAAAAAAATGAGCAGATGCTAACCTGTGGTCTAACTGGAAAAGCACCAGGAAAGTGCTCCTGAATACGCTTCACAACTTCTTTTCCTATATCCCAATTCTCATTCGCTTCAAGGACACCACCAACCATCACAACAGGGAAAGAACCATTTCTGTCTGCAATACAAAATTGGTCGGAAATTATTCTTGAAGAAGGTGAAGTTGATGAAAGCAGGCAAAACTAAAGTATATGCGCGTTAGAAGCACTGCTTTTCTGTAAACGCATATTTATCATTGCTAGTGCAGTTAGAGTTATGGTAGTAACATGTTATTATAAAGGCAATAAAAAATGTTAACCACAACTATATTTGTGTTCTGAGCTAATAAAAGTGAAATTCACAGTAGAAACTGACCAAAAATTAAGAAGAAGATATAAAACCTGAAAGAAATTTATTTAGCTAATAACCAAAGAATAAGACGAGTATGTAAAGAACAGTTTGACACCTTCACCACATAAACTAAGTCTTTGAACAACAGCTTTTACACTTAAAGCCAACTCCTGGACTGCATTGAGTAAGATGTTATTTGCAACTTGATCAGAAGCTTCTGCACAAGATACCACTTCTGGAACAAGAGCTGCAATCCTTGCCCAAGATAGATCTGCATAAGTCCACCTAAAAGCCACATTGAGAGGATATCAGTCCACCTCTAATATGCATCCTATGATATTTAGGAAGCTTGCCAAGGGCCAGCTTTTGTGTAGCAACTTCCTACTTAATATGAAATGTTCCAGTATGCTTAAAGATGCACTGTGTCTCATGCAGCACTAGACTAGCCAGCACAAGAGAAGGACGGACCTCCCTCCTGCTTTTAATTGCTTTTACAACATCAAACACCTTGTGTCCGTGAAGGACACTACAGGCATATTTCCATAATTTTATTGCACTTAGGTTTTAGAAACTACCATATCAGACAGCTACTAATAATGCTGTAACTAGAAGAGAGCCCATGCATACAATCTCCCAAGCACCATTAAAATGCCTAGGAGAAGAAAGCTGAAGTGGATCAATTCAAGCCAAAGACCAACTGCTGGAATTGGCCATTTTGGTACACTTGTACACTAGAATTCTAAGGTCGAAAAAGAGATAAGCAAGGATGATATTTTAGGAAGTGGTTACAGTGACAGCCTCTCAAGAAAGAAGAAGCTTACAAGTGTCTTTGTGCATGTATGTAATCCATAATAATGTCATCCTTCATAAGCATGAAATAACATTAAATCAATTTTAATTTTCTAGCTCACCTCAGTTTCACTTTCATTTCAATTTGTTCCAGTACTATATTAAAACCTTTTGCTGGTTTCAATTGTTGGAGAATAATAGCAGCAGTATACAAAAGCAAAAGAAAACTCAAATGTTTGAGGTTGAGGGATGTGCATATTCAAATTTCAAACTGACTATTGAATAAAACTTTCACAACCAGAATCACAAGTATCAAAAGTGATACCCAATAAGCTCATCAGGAGAAGAGAGATCAAGTGCTTTCAGAATTTTGTCAGTAAGCATTGTCTGTGGACCACGGCCATCATAAGCTCTTATTACTGCAGTTAAAGCCTGTGCAGAAATGCCATAGCCGCTGCAAATTATCACATATCGCCATGAATCAATTCCTCATCAAGATACCCATGAAGTTAACCAAAATTCAACTCAACTAAGTATTACTCCAAAACTAATTGAATGAATCTTTGTTACCATAAGGATTCATGTTCAATGGGTTGTATAATATCTAAGAAGAAAACAGGCAGGATATAAAGTTTGTCAGCATTAATAGCTAAAATTGTGAAAACTTTCTTTTAGGAGCATGTAAATTCGTGCCTGCAGTAAGTGATATTTGATAAAATAGCAGCACAAGCCAAGAAGTTTTTTATTTAGTTACAAGTTAAAGTTTCTTTTTTTTTTTTATATCCGCATCAACAAACTGTTGCTCATATTTCTGAAGTTGTTTGAATTTGTCTAGCAAGGGAATTTCATAACAGATTCATTGCCAATGAGTTTTCATCGACTGACACTGCGTAGATCACAGTCATTACCAAAGACATATCTGCTACATTTATGATACTTCAACTTGAGCATCACATATGCAATTTTATTCTTGTTCAACCATCTGCTAATTCTGATGTCACTGTGGCTAAACAATGTCAGTTAAGTTTGGACAACTAGTCTTGTGGAACACAGCAAATAATGATATTTAATCATCAACCTTCACAAAAGTTCATGAGAAAAGGAGTCACATTATAGCCATAAAAAAAAATCATTTATGGCTTAATTTTTCAATCTACCATATGAAGACTTAAAAATCTTCTCATTAAGCCCCTTTATCAATAGCTATAGTACGATTTAATTGCTAAAAATTCATTTCTCCGTAAGGGACCAAGGATATTAAATTTTCATATCTTTGTATCTGTTTATTGAAATCTAGTTTTTGTAAAAATGTGGTAACTGCCTCACCTTTCGTTGAGATTGTCAGTCCAAGTAAATAGTTGTAAATGTTTTGTTTTAGAAGCTTGGTTTCATGAATATTTCAATTTTATTCAGCATAACATATTTGGGTAAAAATATTTGGGCTAGCTCATTGCTTCCTATGAATTTATATCTACTTTTGGTGCACACATGTATGCCATTTGTTAACATTATTGTCACCAGAATATGTCAGAAGTCAAACTTAGGGTACGTCTGACCAAGGAGGCAATATTACAATAATTACCATTATTATGAACCAAGCATCATTATTATTCTTCAGAAACTAACAGGCAATAAATATCCAAAAGCTTAAGAAACCAAAATCATATTGTCTCATTACATGACTAAAAACAAGCAGCATGAAGCACATACCTCCCCCAATCACCTAAGACAGGCCCTACACCAGAAGCCCGAGCTTCTCTACCATCTTCAGCTATCCCATAAGAAATGCACCCTGTACCAGCAATTAATACACAGCCGTGAAGCTTCCCCATGGTCCCACTTGCCAAAGCGGCAACAGCATCATTCTGGACATACAACTTCACATGGCTAGGGAATATTTTCCTGCGAAAATTATGTCGTATGAATAATACAAAGGTACAAACAAAAGGGCAAAGATAACTAATGGCTACCAGTCACTTGTGGTGTTTATTTATAGAAGCAAACAAAAATGTTTTACATTGAAAACTATAAATAAGGGCACTTCAAGGAATGAAACAAAATATTAATGATTGAGCCCTCAATGACCACCATATCTTACATTACAGTATCACATGAAACAAAAGGTTGCATGAGTTCATATCCAATTTCTACAATTCAGGTCTTGAAATCCTAGTTTTTTCATCAAAGTTGATCAATGTCATATATCTCCATCTATAAAAATCAAAATCTTCCTTTTTTTTCCAGTTTGCAACGTAACTCTGCATGATTCCCGATTCAAAACTTGACCTCCAGCAGTTTCCAACTTCAGTAAATTATAAATAACAAGAAAAGTGAGATTGCACACGTCATAAAAGGAATTAACAAATCATTAGTTTTCACAGATGACATATTTTGCCAAATAGAACTCACTACATTGCCAAAATTCTATTTAGTTAACATCTAAAAGTATCAATTCCGTGCACACTTGTTTTGGATCTCCCTTACAAGAATCATAGATCTTGCAAAACCAAGAAGCCCTAATCCCTTCCAGATGCAGATTTATAGTATGCCAAGAAAGGTCAGATTGAAGAACTATGAACTCTGGTAATCATTTTCCATCTAAGAAAGAAAAATTTAGAAGCCTGTTGGATTTACTAGGCTTGAAGGTTAGCTCAATTATTTATTTTATCAATTGAATCGCTAAATGTAGTCTACATATAATAGAAGATGTCAGTCAAAGGAGTCTTTCACCTTTTCAATTGAATTGTTATATATAGTCTTCAACCAAAATTTAATTTCAAGTTTTGTTGTTCTTAGTCTAAGTCCTAAAAGTTCTCAAGGTCTGAATAAAGCTTGCTTTTATGCTTTTGCAAGTATGAATGGAGACTGTTTATGTTTGTCACTGGATTACTCCAGACACAGCAAATGAAATAGAATTAGACCTTCTAAGGTCTATCAAGGAGGTTTCCACCTCCACTCACTTCACTTCAACCCTAAAATTCTATCTAATCCTACCTTCTTGTTCTAACTTCCGGGTTGCATCATTCTTTGCTTCACTTCTGCTTTGTTGACGTAGGATACAGTAATTAAGATTAACCAAAATCTGCAAAAACACTCCATATCAATAATCCTAATTCCTAAGCAGAAGTGCTGGAAAAATCAACCAGACAAAAATCACATTCTAATGAGAAGTTTCAAACAGCCCATCTCCGTAATCCCATAAAAAGATTACAGGAATACCAAATATATGAAGGAAATCCACTATTTCTTGCTCCATTACATAAACAAAATTGATTGAAGAATGAATACCTCTTTCAATTTGAATTATCACAATACCAAAACCTGAAATTAGTTTTCTACAGGATAATGATAACTATTTTTCCTATGAAGACAGAATATGAAAATTTTCTGGTATGTTAAATATCAAAAACCTAAGGATGGGCGACTCAAAATCTAAACAGTTCTGAAGCTGTTATAAAATTTTCAGCAGTTGAAGTATCAAATTCCTTTCATCTAATTTAGGTTCCTCTTAGAACACTGAAACTCATTTATGGAATTTGAATTTTTCTCCCTTGTATGTGTGTTTGTGAACGTGCAGGCAAGATAAATTTATCAATATTGAATCCATAAGTTTAACGCAAGTTCCTCATGAATATAGCTAGTGCATACTGACATTTAATCACTACTAAAGCCCATGGATTCCAAAACCTTTCACAATGTGACCAAAGAAGTTTTGAAGCAGTGGAAGTTGGACAAGGCTCAAGGGCATTGAAAGAGGTTATTGTGCCCCAACAAATGTCTAAGCAAGAGGATTAAAAAAATTAGGGCGGATGGCTAAAATCATTGGAGTGTAGCCAATGTAGAAGAAAGCCCTAACCAGCTAAAAGCTTAAGCCCTGACAACAATACTTCAAATTCTGCTCTGTAGCTAATCTAAAACTGAAACTAAATTTTTTTTGCATATTCATCTACAAAAAAATATACTAGTCTAAGACTTCAATCTTCAGTTAAATTTGTTATTACAGCCGTAAAGAGAAACTTCTAATTTCTCAATAATTTCCAGATAGCAAACCTTAGCCAACTCAGAACCCTTTCCTGATCAGTTGGATGGTTAACACCGGAAATCCCCAAGCAAACAGCACGTACAGCAGATCTATTTGAACCTGACTTTGCAAGGGCCTCAGCCATGACATCTTCTAATGTATCCCTGGCAGAAGATTCTGTATAATATGAAACATGAACATAACTAAAAAAAATTAAAAAGCAAAATAACTTTTGCATTCTTTGATATTTGTAATCCTAGGTTTGCATAACCCATTTTCCAGAAAATATTACTTTTTCTTTGGATTGAGACTCATGCAAAGGTGAAGATAGAGATGTGACATATACATGTGATGTGCCATCAACTAAAACAATTTAAATTAAGAATCAAGAACTACTATTCCTCTGGGTAAGCATATTATACTGAGCAAATCAATTTGATTAATTGATTCATTAGTTCTCACATCATAAAAAACCATTGCATGATCAGCAAAAGAACAATCCTTTAACATTGCCAAAGCTAAAAAATCAATAACAGAGAAGAGTGTTTTCAAGTATTGCACGATTACAAATTGTTACCAATTTATGAGAGTTTCTTAGAATGTCAAGAGAATGATAGTTTCCTATGGTTGAAAGTACCCAATCAGTCACACCCACACAGTTAGAGTAGATATAGTGAAAATGCTTAAGAAAACTAGTAGTGGAATAATAACATATATTTACTTGCAAATTATTTTATTAGAAGTTAGAACAATCACGAGCAAGAAGACAGAGAACATGCCAAGACTGTTGCATTCATTGTGGCTCCAGCCATAACAAGATAACAAGGTGAAGGAACGGCTGAAACAACATACAGCCTTCAGAGTTCAATATAGGAATATATAAGGACATGGCAACTCATTGAATTTTACAAACAAGGAAACAGTATGTTCCATTCCATTACATTGGGTTAAAGTCTTCACTTCAACTGAGTTCAATAATTCAAGCAGACATCTACAGTAATTGAATTGAAATTTGAGCAAAAATTTTCATCGTTTTGGAGTTAAGGTCATCTAAAACTGCTGGAAATTCAGAACAAAAAGGTGATCACAAACTTGAGAGGCTAGAGCTTTAGGTTTGAAAACATATATACAAACACAAAGGTGATTACAGAATACAAATTTTCGTTGAAATTGAACTATATAAAGAAAAATCCTTAGATGTTAGCAGGAACCAAAATGTATCAGCTTATCAAAAATTGGATAGATATTATATTCATTTTTTATTTATTATTATTGTGCTACACTTTGGTTAAAATTATTAAAAGTCAACCAAAATTTGCATATGATCAACTCTAAACACAAGAATTCATAATCAAAATCAGTGATCTAATAGTCACAATGATCAAAATCCCGAAGTAACCAACATCACAAAAACAAATAAACACGCCAATAACCTCAAGACCAAGAACAATAAAACAGTAGCAAACTATACCTCCTGTGCTGTTGTGATTTGAGCAACCAGAAACTGCACGAGCGAGAATGGGAGGAGGGCTAGAGAGACTTTCAGAGAAAGGAAGAAAAGGCATACATACACAAACACTGGAGGTGGTCCCACCATCCAAACCCAGTACAACCCCATTTTTATCCCCATCTCCATTTTCATAAAGATTATGATTTTTTTCTTGTTCTAATTCTCCATTATTAGTATTCTCAAATACCCATATCTCCCCATTTCTTTCACTGTAATTCTTCATGGAATTTTTTTCCTTGTGATTCTATGAATTGGATCTTTGTCAGGCTCTGTGTAAGAAAAGAAGAAGAAGAAGAGAAGAGACAAGATCAGGAGGGAAATCCAAATTCAGAGATTAGATAATTTTGTCATTATAATTTTTGTAGAAGAAAAGAGACACAGAGGAGACTTTCTATTTCTATATTTTCTATGTAAGGATCTTACTCAATTGTGTAAATTATCCGAGCTAAAATTCAGCTACTCCACTCCAAGAATAATTCCATTTTTTTTATTTAGAATGCAAAAATAATTTCAATTTTATTCAACTTCAATTTATTTTTTTATATATTTGCAAATAAATTTTATATTATATTATTTTTAGATGAATATTTATCATATTTATTATTTATATTTGAAATACATGTATAACATAATTATAAATACATATATACTGTAAGTACATATACAACTTTTATTCAATATTAAAAAGATTAAAAATAAAATATCAACTAATTTATATGTTCATACATCATACCAATAAATATTATTATTTAATAATAAATAAATAAATATTAAAATTTATATTAACAAGAAAAGAAAAAACATTGTGAATACATCCATATATATAATTAAATTAATTTATTGAAAACTTAAAACAGAAAGGCAGATTTATAAAAACAAACATATAAATACTTAAATAAATTTCATCATACAAAACAACAATATAAAACTTATAATTTGTTATTTAACAAATTTCAATATACAATCAACTTATTCTCTCAAACCTAAAGTTAGGTTCTTAAGTCTCTTTAAAACTCACATGAAATTACTCCTACATGTCGTAAATGATGGAAATTACAAACATATATCATAAGTTGTTTCGAGATTATATTATAAATAAGAATTTTTTTATTTATTAATTTTGATGAAAATAATTTATTTTTAACTAAATGTAAAATATGAATTTAATATAATATTATAATTTACTATCCATAATATATTTTTTTTAAGATAAAAAGTATTTTCAAACCCTTGAATTTTCTACTTTTTATTTATTGAGTCTCTATAGTTTAATTTTTATCGATTAAACTCTCTAATTTTTATTTTTTAATACATTAAATTCTTTTTTAATAGGGATTGATGAAAAATGTAGTGCACACTTGTTAAAAATGCTTGAATTAATTTGAAGATGCTGACTAGACTTTTAATTATTGACTAGAAAAATAAAAAAATAAAAAACATAATTTAATAATAAAAAAAAAGCAAACGACACCGTACTAATTAAAAAATCTCAAAATCCAAAAAGAAAATGACATTGCAATATCAGCAACACCAGCAACCATTATCGCTTAATGGAAAATAAGAACAAGTAGAAAATACCAAGAAACAAAATACTTGAAACGACACTAATCCTTACAAGCAAAGTTGTGAGAACCTCTTGAGTCCCAACAGACGACGTTGGATAGAAGCAAGTCATCGCATTCTTATCAAACAAAGTTACAGCTCCAAAAATCATAATTAACAAAAGGGTATGCATTAAATCCATAAACTGCAATCTATAATTGGCAACAATTTTAGGTAAAATACTAGTCAACACATGAATTATTCATAACCCATAGCAAACCCACAACAAACAATGCCCTTTTTGTCTTTGAAACCATTTATAAAGCTCGATATCATGAACCAGCTAACAGAGTCATAACCGTTTTGGTCTGAGAAAATGGGTGCTTGTAATTGAAAAGCAAGAACTGTTCTTGTATGTAATAGATTAGCTCAAGGGGTTGTGCTATCAAATGTCTCACTAATTGCTTTTTGAATTAGAGTTTGCTTTTTGGGTTTGGTTTTGTGTATTTGCAAGTGAAGAAATTGGAGGTCTGAGTGAAGGTGAAGGGACAGAGTTAGATTCAACGCCAAAAAGAGAATTTGCAGAAAGCAAACTGAAACTAATCTCTTTCACCATCTCATCTTTCAAATCAAAATCCTAAATAGTTACATTATTTTCATTATCATCTAATTTTCAACACCCAGCAAATTGTCAAATTGGGTATGAGTCTCAGAGAATCATCATCTTCTTCTTGCTGATTTTTCCTAGCAAAATCTTCTTCTGCGGATTTGTCTCTTCAACCTTCTCTCGAATCTCCTTTTATTGAATCAAAGCCTCTTTCAAGATTTTGAAACTCATCTCACATGATATCATCTCTTCAACCTTTCATTATGAGATGTGAAGTGTAGGATAAAAGAATGGAGAAAATCCAACAACGTTGGTTTTGTATTTCACTGGTGTCGAATTTTGGTTATTGGTGGTGTTAAAGGAATTCTTCACTGGTTCGAATTTTGGTTTTCTCCATTTGTTGAGTTCTATTTATTCACTCACTCCCTTTTTTATTACTATAATTATATTAAATGAAATGGTGCCATTTTGTATTAGTAAATAATTTGCCTTTTTATTTTATTTTTTTCATTTTCGTAGTCAGCAATTTGAAGTCCAGTCAACGTCTTTAAATCAGTTCACGCGCTTTTAACGCATGTGCACTCCATAATTTTTTTTCCCCACAAACCCTTAATTATCCTCTTTTATTGATACCTGCTTCCATTTTCTTATAGAACTTTTTTCCCTTGATGCAACCAAATACCATGAATAACTCATATTATAGAAAATTATAAACTTATTTAATAGGTCAAAATTAATCTAATTGGAAGTTTCTTTAAAGGAGAAATTATTCTGCAGGACTGAATTGCAAATATAAGATAAGCTAACATTCTCATCCAATCCTAATTTTGATCATTTATTATTTTTTTTTCTATAAGATTAATGTCTATTAAGATTCTATTTGATTTAGTGGTGACGTTTAGATGTTAGCGATTGAAAATCATGAAATAAATTAATTTAAAAAAATATATATATTTTTTATTATAAGAGAATATTAGAGAAAAAAATTATTGTTTAATAAAAGACTTTTCGTTTTATGTATTTGAGATTTTATTTTTATAAAAAAAAAAGAAAGAAAAACTGAAAGCACTAATTTTATAGGATAAATACTTTAAATTCTCACCCACGAAATTACATGTTTTTCTATTTATTATTTATTAAACACAAAATTAAAAATTTTCAACTAAAATGGCTAATACTTTAAATTTCATTAAAATGCCATTAAAGTATCTTAATGGCCTTTTTTGATTTGATTTCATTTGCAGTTAAGTTTGAGATTATTAGCTCTTTAATATATATGAATTTATAAGTAAATAAATATTTAAATTTATTTATATAAAATTAATTAATTTATATTAAATTTAACAAATATTCACTTATAAATTATTTATATATTTTATCATTATTCAATATGTCCCAACAAAAACACCTAAATCTTAAAAGTTATTAGATTCATGGAATTACAATTGAATATTATGGCGGCAATTTTCACTTAAATAGAAATTTTGATTCATATCTCTACACAACTTAAAATAAAAAAGACTTAAAATTATTTTATCTTATATTAGACTTAAAATTATTTTATCTTATATTGAAAATGTAAAAAAATTAAAATAAAAATAATTATAATAATGTGAATAATTTAAAATGAAAATGTAAAGTTATTTATTAAATTTTTAATTTTTATATGAATTGAATGCATTAAGCACACAAACATATAAAATATATTAAAATATTAGATATTATCACTATTAAAAAAAAAGTTAAAATTAAACAATTAGATGACAACTCTAATTATATTTTAAATTGTTATATTTTTTATTTCAATTAATATGTGATTAACTTAATAATTTAATTATATTTTTTATTTCAATTAATATGTGATTAACTTAATAATTTAATCTAATACAAAATTAAATGAAATAAGATTGAACTCAAAATAAGTCAAATCCAAAACCTTTAAGGTTTTACATTCCACTCATTTAACTATATTGTTTGCATGTATTGTGTTACTATTAATCTATAGAGAATTCGTATGTTTTTATAAAGTAAGAAGTTATATAATATAAATGGATTTTATAAAATTTATCTATATAAATTTATATTTGTATATTTAATATAAATAAAATTTTATTTAAGTTTTATATTTTTAATTTTATGAAATTGGATTACATCTGTACTATTTGTTTAAAAAAATAAAATAAATAATTAAATAAATGATATATAAGCTATAATGAAATACAATGTTCATGCTAACAAGTGAAGAGAGGAGAGTTAATTAGATTGTAAACAAGTTTTTGGAAACCCTTTTGTTTTTTCAATTAATTGATCCCTTTAACATTTTAATAATTCCATAGTTGAATATCTCTACTAATACCGACCCAAAAAGATAATTGGATATAAGATTGCATTGAATTTTGATTTGGAGCAGATCATTATAATTTAACCGATTCAATTTTGATCAAACTTCTGACTCTCTGTTTTTATTGATTTTTTAATCGATTCAATTTTGAAAACATTGTTTTCACTTATAATTTGCTTAATAAATAGCTTTGTAAACCAATTTTAGGTTTTTCATAAGCACATTTTAGAAAATTTTAATTTGCTCAAAAACTATTTCCTGTCTATACTCTGAATTGAAGGTTACTTAAATCTACATAATCACCATTGATTGATGGCTCTCAGTAGTTTAGATATCAGATCTTTGAAAAGACATTGATAATGTCAGCTATCTATATATTTATATATATAAATCCGAGTTATTTTATTTAGCACAGATCCATAATTTAACAGTTGACAATTTTCTACTTAAGCACTAATAAACTAGGTTAATTAACTGTCCTTTCTCTTTAATTCATTTTCAGTATTAAATCAGTTTGTAACAAAAGGCCCCATAATTAAAATAATCTAAAAATTTTAAGTATGATTAATCACCTTGATTAATTTATGATTACCAATCTCCTTATAATATAGAAATTAGTAATTTTTTTTTATATATGAAGAACCTATTTGTTTATTCTTGTAATTTTATAATTGCCTATCTTTTTATAATGCCAAAAACTAAAGATTAAAAAGAATCCATATTAAAAAAGTTATAAACTAATATAAATACTTATAAATGAATGAGTTTTATTTGTAATATAGAATTTCATTTATTTATTTATTTTTTTGAGTTAAATATATATATATATATATATATATATATATATCCTTAAAATATAACATTTATTATACAATGCTAATAATATTTCCACATAATAATATATATAACATTGAAAAATTCATATATTTTTCACATAAATTTAATAATAACATCAAAAATAATTTTTTAATAATTTAAGTGTTTAAAATAAAATAGAAATAATTGATATTCCTTTATATTTTTTTTTATTATTCCATCTCATTTTTATCTCTATCCTATCTCTATCTCATTATTTTTTTTTTAGTATAAGAAAAAGAGAATTGATCATGGGTCAATCTCTATCTCATTGTTATTCCATTTTATTTACACAAACTTAAAAACTTGAAACAAGTGGAAACATTGTGAATTATACAAACTTAAAACACTTCAAAACTATTCCAACTTAAAATATGAAGATAATTATATGTGAAATTATATACTTAGACATAGTTTAATGATCTCATATATCTAAAAAAAAGAAATACAATGTGAAATCAAGAGCTTATCAATATCTTATGCAATGAAAATAAAAAACAAGGGAGACATGGAAACATGTAGCATGTCCATGGTGGGAGGAGTGAGAAGGATTAGTTGATCAATCACCGTAACAGAACTACCAATTATACATCTAAATACAAGAACAACTACACAGAAAAGGACCCAAGTAGGGGGTTCTATTGGTACGGAAGAGGAAAAGACAATTCACAGCTTTTTAATAATTCAATTTCAAGGGGTAGTTTGTAATGCCAATTGCCAAATAGCAATCAACAAAACAACACAACACCTTCACTGCTCATCCTCTTCCAGACAATTGCATGTGACCCACCCAACAAATAATGGAACCCCATCCATCTCTGCTTCTATTACCCAACTTCTTCTCTGCTATATCCATAATATAATAATAATAATAATATATTATAAAATGAAAATAATTAACTATTGTACAAGATGTTTTATTATTGTATTTATTAATTTTTATTTTTTATTTTTATAAGTTCTTGGTCCCAGTTTCCAACCACATCGAATTATTAGAATTTATTTAAATTCATATTGGATTGTTAAATTTATAACAGACAAATGGATTATATATCTCTTGGCGAAAAACTTGCAAATGCCACAGTTAAGAAAGATTTTAGTGAACTATAGAATAAATTATGTCAGATTCTTGTCTCTTTTGCAAAAGAATATCACTAACAAGGGCAATATGAAATGAACATTCCCAATCTTGTTTCTGACAACACCCCATGTTCTTGTTTCTTGCTTAGATAGATAAATAAACCCCATCGTAATCTGTTTTTTCATTTTTTATTTTTTTCTTGCCTCTGCTTTTTCTTGTTTAGTTATTCTTGGTTCAGATCTGCAAGTTAATTTGGGAGTGTTGATTGGAAGTGATAGAGTGATTCAAGAAAGGGTTGCAGATTTTATTTCTATAGAATTGAGAATTCAATTGCAAAGATGGGTTTGTTGAAGGTAACTTGATGTAAGAAATTTGAGAATTATTGATTCTGCATTATTATTATCACGTGAAATTGTTTGGTTAATTTGATGATTGAATCCTTGGAAACGAAGTAGTTTCTTGGTGATTTAAGAGTTGGGATTGTCATGCCTTTTATAGGCACTGTTCATTATTGATTGGTTCTGGCTACCCAATTCATTTTGGCATTTCTGTTTAAGAAATATATATGGAGTAGAAGAGTATTATCTTGGTTCTTGAGAGGAAGTGGTAATGGAGAAGATCCAGAAGAGAGAGGTTTTAGGAGTTCTATTTATGGTGATAATATTCATATCTATTAGAAGTGGAGAAGCTCAGTTTAAAACTTTTCTGATAAATTGTGGGACAAATACTAGTGTTAATGTAGATGGTAGGAGATGGGTTGGTGACTTGGTTCCTAATAACAATGTCACCCTTGGTTCTTCTGTGTCCACCACCACCACCACTGCCGCTGCAAGTGATGATTCCAACTTGGGGCAGCTATATGCAACTGCTCGGATTTTCTCCGATGCTCTCAATTACACATTTCGAGGAATGCAGGGAAATTACTTTGTTAGACTCCATTTTTGTCCATTCCCTTTTGAGAAATACAATGTAAATGAATCCTCCTCCTCTATTGTGGCTAATGGTCTGAAACTTGTGTCTGAGTTCAATGTTCCGGGTGAGATTTCACACAAGAATTCATACTTGCAGAGCTCCAATAGCAATTCAAGTTCTATCTCCATGGTTAGAGAGTACATTCTATTTGATTTGAATGTGCTTGTGCTCGAGTTTGTTCCAACTAAAGGGTCATTTGGGTTCGTAAATGCCATAGAGATTGTTCCGGTGGTGGGTAAGCTTTTTGTGGACTGTGTCAGTAAAGTAGGTGGAAACGAAGCAAATCTCAATTTGCAAGGACGAGGGATTGAAACTATGTATAGGTTGAATGTTGGGGGTCCTGAGATCAAAGCTAATCAGGATTCAGAATTTTGGAGGGTGTGGGAAGTGGACTCCAGCTACATGATCACAGAAAATGCTGGTTTTGAAATCAAGAATAGTTCAAATATCACTTACGCTTCCACTGATGATTCCTCGGTGGCTCCTCTTCTTGTTTATGAAGCAGCAAGAATTATGTCCAACACTGAAGTTCTAGAGAAACGGTTTAACATGTCTTGGAAATTTGAGGTGGATCCTGGTTTTGATTATTTAGTCCGATTACATTTCTGTGAGCTGCAGTATGACAAGGCAAACCAAAGGATTTTCAAGATCTACATAAACAACAGAACAGCTGTTGATAATTTTGATGTTTTTGTGCGAGCTGGGGGAAAGAACAAAGCATATCATCAAGATTATTTTGATGCAGTGTCCTCCAAAATCAACACACTGTGGATTCAACTGGGCCCTGACACTGCAGCTGGTGCTTCAGGAACTGATGCTTTGCTAAATGGGCTTGAGATTTTCAAGCTTAGCCGAGATGGGAATCTTGCATATATTGAGAAGTTTGATTCAACTTGGGATTCTGTAAAAAGTTCAAAGTCTCAAAGCCTTGGGGTGGCAATTGGAGCAGGTGTAGCTTCTGTTCTCATTCTTGCGGTTACATATGGTCTCATCTTTCGCCTCTGCAGAACTCGCAGAAAAGAATTGAGTGATCCCAAAGACAATGGTACTGGGTGGCGGCCGTTTTTCCTGCATGGTGCTATTGTCAGTAGCATTGGAAATGCTAAGGGAGGAGTTCAAAGTTCACATGGATCAGTAGCATCCAATAGAGTTGGCAAGCTCTTTACATTTGCAGAGATTCGTACAGCAACGAATAATTTTGATGAAAGTTTGGTGATTGGAGTTGGAGGCTTTGGCAAAGTGTACAAAGGGGAGGCTGAAGATGGAATTCTTGCAGCAATCAAGCGAGCAAACCCACAATCTGAGCAAGGCCTAGCTGAATTTGAAACGGAGATTGAAATGCTTTCAAAGCTCAGGCACAGGCATCTTGTGTCCTTGATTGGGTTCTGCGAAGATCAGAATGAAATGATCTTGGTTTACGAATACATGGCAAATGGGACACTTAGAAGTCATCTTTTTGGGAGTGATCTCCCTCCATTGTCTTGGAAGCAGAGAGTAGAAGCATGCATTGGCGCTGCTCGGGGACTTCATTACCTTCATACAGGAGCGGACAGAGGGATAATTCACAGAGATGTCAAGACAACCAACATTCTGCTTGATGAAAATTTTGTAGCAAAAATGTCTGATTTTGGTTTGTCAAAAACTGGTCCAGCTTGGGACCACACCCATGTTAGTACAGCAGTGAAAGGAAGCTGTGGATATCTTGATCCTGAATATTTCCGTAGACAGCAGTTGACTGAGAAATCCGATGTATACTCTTTCGGTGTAGTATTATTTGAGGTTGTTTGTGCTCGAGCTGTTATAAATCCAACATTGCCAAAAGATCAGATCAATCTTGCAGAATGGGCAATGAGATGGCAGCGACAGAGATCACTCGAAATCATCATTGACCCACGACTCAAAGGAAACTACTGCCCCGAGTCATTGAAAAAGTTCGGGGAGATAGCAGAAAAATGCCTTGCTGATGAAGGGAAGAATCGACCTACAATGGGGGAAGTTCTATGGCATTTAGAATATGTCTTGCAACTGCACGAAGCTTGGATGCCAACCAGCATTGCAGAAAGCTCCTTATCAAGTAGTCAGACTATAGAGGATCAAAAAGAAAGAGTACAAGAAAAGGAGCAACCTTCGAGCGAAGAGATTCGTAAAGCTCAAAGTGAAGGATGATGGAGAATCTACAAGATGGGTTATAATGCATAGATGTGTAGTCATTTCATTGTTATCTATTCTTTTATTTTGTTCTATGTCAGAGAAAGCATGAGCTTGAACCCTACTGTGGTGATAAGCATACTAACACAATAGTGAGGAGAAGTAAATTAAATATTAAATGATCATAAGTGTTTTTATGTTCTTTTCTTTGTATCTAGGAAGTTATAGTCAAAGTCTGTTTTTGTGGTGAACTTTTGAGATCAATATAATTTTACTTCTTGTATGGATCTGAATTATTAATCATCTAGGCTACAAGTTAGGTATCTGGTCATTGAACCACTAATCATGGCTTTCAATCTTTTGATCAGCCATTATAATCTATTAACTTTAATTAGCAATATACTTGAGGATCCTTTACCACCGAAGATATAACAATTTTGAGTTCTAAGTCTTCTGTGGAAATACTGGTTCTAATGGATTAAATAATTTGACCTTTTAACTTTACAGCCTTTCACAATCTTCTCTTCAGTTTTTATAATTTTAACAATTCGATTAAAATATAATTTGTGCAAGGATGCCAAGTAGGCTACTTGTCATTACAGAGTTGTGCTAAAGTCTGCTTGGGTCAAGTAGTCTACTTTGGATTTGCACAGAAGTAGAAGGAAATAGATCGTGGATAATGTCCTAATCAGATGAATTACTTCTAGCAGTAACATGATTCAATATGATCTCCATTGTAAGAGCATGGAGCCAGATATCATAATCATAAGAAAAAGGGTTAAAAAAAGAGGGATTCACTTGCCATTCCATATAAAATAAGTAAAGTAGCACAGTAAGCACACAAGTCGATGGTAATACCATAGTCAAATTTACAGAACCAGCCAAGCCAACAATGTTTTAGTTTGGGTTCCCATGCACAAGAAAATTGAAAAAGTGGGAAAATATATGGTATCATACACAACTTATAATGATATATTGGGAAGTTCATTACTCAGTACATGCATCAGCTATCACTGAATCAAATCGCCTTTTTACTTGCAAGCTGTAATAGATCTGTTTCACTGTTGCAAAGCCTTCGTCATCAAGAGAGACAGTACTTAGGTGTTTAAGCAGGGTTGCCTCTGTAACTTGGTCAAATTCCTGCTTAGACTTGAATAAGAAGTAGCCTCCACACTCCCATGCTGAAAGCCTGCATGGGGTTGACAATGTTTGGACCTGGAGGCATTGAATCCACAATCAACACTTGAAAAATTAAATTTCAAAATGGATCACCATCATCCAAAGAAAATGTTTTTGGCAATTCCTTAAATTTATCAAAATATTTAAGAGGGCAAATACACAATCAACAATTATAAGAAGGCAAAACTATTAGTCATTTTCCAAGGATCAAATATGACACGTTATATGCATGGCTGTAAATTCAATGCCATAGTATATACTAAACTTGGGCTAAACCAGTAAATTCTAGCCTAATTGTTTTCTTGATTTATCGAACCACAAACCCTAGTATTTCAGCCTAAAATTCCATTCAATGCACCCTAGAAACTTTAGTCCTTAATAACTTGAAATATACGAGACCTCATTTCCAATACCACATTATGTTTTAAATTTAAAAGATAAACTCTTAGAAGTTCAAGCAGATCTCTCTCTGTATTTTTGTATGTGCGAATGCAAACATTTGTGTGTGTGTGTGTGTGTTCTCAAATCCACTTCCAGATAATAAGAGTATGTTAAAAATGTAAACGTCTAGCCAGATGATGTTTCCAGGCAAAAACAAAGCAAATAATGTTAAACTTGTAGAATGCCTATGCATCTTTTTAAAATAAAGGGGAAGAAAAAAAAAGTGCAGCGAAACCTCCTTTAACCTACAAGGGAGATGATTCAGGGGAAGAGAAGGGTACACATCCTTTAACCTACGAGGAAGATGATTCAGAGGAAGAGAAGGGTACACACCATGTCATATCCCACCACAGGTACTGATCACAAGCAATCCCTTTAGTACAGTACAACGTACAGGAGAGAACAAGCATGTGTTGGCCATTTTACCTCAAGAAACAAGATCTTTTCACTGCAATCAGATATCATCAGTTTATCTGGGATGCCCTTATCCAGCAAAAAAGAACATGTCTCGGCAAGAACCTCCACCATTATCTTAAAATTGCAGTTACTTTCAAAGAGGAGGGTTTTGATGGGATAATCCATAACAGCTGAGACACGAATGCCTCCCCGTCCATCACCAAATATGATATCAACAGGCATACACTCCACTGGTAAAAGATCTGGAAAGTAGCATGCCTGCACCACCAAAGGAAGAACTAAAAAAAATGAATTTTCAAAGCAATTCCTTGATGTTATTAAGCAGAATGAAATTTGGGTGCTAAATAACATATATTGAGCAGTGTACAAAAATTAATTGCAAATCATACTTTTAACAATGGCAAAGCAGAAACTTAATATGGCCTTCTCAATGCAAACAACGAGCCATATAGTACCTGGAAATATTGATATGAAGCAGTAGGTCCAGGACAATCACAGAACAAATGGCAAGAACAGTTTTTTATCTCAACAGCAACCCTTGCAACCATTTTCAAGAATCTTGCATCCAGGACCTGGTAAAGACTGTCAAAGCCATGAGGTACCAGGAAAACATGGCCATATTCAACAGGATTTACCTTAAACAACAAACAATCAGCAGGTCAGACGTACAAACATATAAAGAAAGGCCATCTTAATTTTACACAACATATAAGTCAACATTGCAATCAACATCCATGATAAATTTCCTAAAAGCTTTCGAAGAACAAAGGCACAATGAAACTGTAGCCCACTGCAAATTTAGCTTAAATCATGAACCTTAGAAAAAGAAAAAGTAAAGGAGAATCTTTGAAATGCATCAGCAGCTTACTTAACATACCCCCATAAATGATTGATAATTAAAAATAAGAGAGAGAGGGAGAAAGAGCAGAATTGAGAATATGTACACTATGAATGGCTAAAAAGTATTGACAAGTGAAGGCAATGACAGCCAACATTTGATGAAAACATAGCCTCTATGATACTTGAAGTTGATTTTATAAAGCAACTCCCAGTGCTCACTCTTACATTGATAACAATCAAGATGGCATCATGGGGCACATAAGCTGAAGGAATGAGCTTCGAGTCTGCTTGATCACTGTTGGTGAAGCAAAAGAGTAATTCGTCACATTGCATCGTTTGGTCAAACCAATATTTTTAGAATCAGACCGGTTAAAGAACCAGAAAAAGCAGAGGATCGGAGAGTTAGAGGGCCAGAGGTTCGATGGAGATTGAACCAGAAAAAACCGATATATATATATATAATTTGACATTTATTATATATATGATAAAAATAAATATAATGCAATTATGACTAAATTAAGAATTTATATAAGATCATATTTTTTATGGTGTCAATCCAATCACATTAAGTCAAAAATTATATATATAATAAGTTATGAGTATTCACTTGGTCAAACATTTACTCACACAATAGGATAACATACAATAGAGTCATGATTTTGGCGTCGGGTAGGTTTTGGCATCAGGTAAAATTGAAACGAAATTACTGAAATTCTCTTATTTTCTTTTAACTCAAAACAACGTCGTTTTTGCTTGACAAAAACGACGTTGTTTTCAAAAATGGCATTGTTTTGATCAAAAATAAAAAATTAAAAAAAAAAAATCTGACCCGCTCGAACCGAAAAAATCGATCCGGTTCAATCAATTCACCGACTTTTTAACCGATTTTTGAGGATGAATAAATGGAGGCTGACCGGACGGTCCTTAATTTGATTTTCGATTTTTTTGGTTCGATCGGCAAATTCAGTCTGATTTTAACAACCATGGGTCAAACACAAGCACATCCTCTTGATGGCGCATTTTATGCTTCTCAGGATCTTGCAAACAATCCATACTCCAACCACCACTTAATTGAGCCAGAAACTTTCTGCTACCCCTAATCACCTGTATGAAGTAATTATCAGTGTTGTACTGTAATTGACTCGTGCAACAGCAAATGAATAGAAATACAGAAATAAAAAAAAAAAAACCCTTAATCTCAAAGGCAGTAACATCAAATTTGAAATGACCTTTCCACATTCTATCTTCCCACTGCAAAGCAAAAAGAAAAGATCATGGCTACAACTCCATACAAAATCAGGTAACGTTTTAGTTCTATACCCAAGCAAGAAGAAAAGGTTCTAATATACTTCTTTACTTGTGCAAGAAGAAGAGAATCCAATAAACTTTGTTCTTCTTCAGACATGTGTTGAAATCCCCCAAACAGGCTATTGTCAGTGAGATATTGAGTACCAAAGCAGTAAATGAGGATTTTGACACCTGAACAAGATCGATAAATATTCAAAGTAATGATTTGGAAAAGAAGAAAGTTCTTTGATTAAAAACTAAAACTATCCTCAGGAAGATATCAGCTACACAAGCATGCATAACTAATTATCCGTCAAAAGTAACAACAACAAACTGCAGAGATAATATGGCATCAATGAAGTTGTAGTAGCCATCTTAATCCATCAAGTTTAAACTATTCACATATCATTCTTACCTGCCACTATGAAAACAATTTTTTAAGGGCTCTCTATGGAAATGATAAATTTAATCATGAAAGGATTCCTTAATAGATTATAACTATTAAAGTTCATAGGTCTATACATAAATGGACTTATAAATGAGTAAGTGTTGGAATCTACTTGTACAAAACCAATTGTTTTGTTCTAAATTCAATACCCACTCACTTATAAGTCCTTTATTTATTTTATCATTATTCGATGTGAGATACTTTTCTCAACACACACTCCTCAAGTGCAACCGAGTTTTGACCCATGGCCTAACATCAACAAGCTGATTGACACTTGCTCACAAATAGACCGGTTGACATCTCTTTTTCAACTTTAGTCCGGACTGGTAGTATCATCAGTCCAACAATGGAGGCTCGAATATGGGTCCCTGGATCTAACCCGTTTGGACATGAAACTCTGATACCATATTAAAATCTATGAGCTCATACATAAATGGACTTATAAATGGATAAGTGTTGGAACCCACTTGCACAAAACCAATTGGCTTGTGCTAATTCCAACACTTACTCATTTTTAAGTCCTTTATTTATTTTATCATTATTCGATGTGAGATACTTTTCCAAATAATAACCATAGTACTTTTCATTAAAAAATCTAATTTGCATAGCCAGGGCATTAAATACCCATTTCTGCATCAAAAGGTTTCCAGGCCCAAATCAAAGAACAACAAATTTGTTTAACAATGATGATGGTAAAGTATCAATTTGACCATTATGTTCATTAGCATGATACATTTTGTATACTCGAAACTCCCGAGTCTTTAAAGGTTAGGTTCCAAATATGAATGATAGATGTTGGCAAAAAGAAATATAATACATAAAATCCACACTTACACACACACAAAGATCTTGACACAGGGACTGCCAAAAATTAGAAATGAAGGAACAAAAATAAAAGGAGTGCTAGTGCTACTCGTATTAGGGCTGCCTGTAAGAATCAAGCATTGAAAGTCACAATACGATGAAAATTGAACGTGTAATGTACCTAAATACAGAACCAAATCTTTCCAGTTATAAAATTATATCAATCAAGCAGCATAATATCTAATATTTATAATAAATAATCTTTTAGTTTAATTAACACAGAAAAAGAGATAATCAACACTAACCCCGAGAACAGAAATGAGGACTGTCCAGCTGCTCACTTGCACACTTTGATAGTAAATTGTTATCAGCAAGCGGCTTGACTGTAACCATGCTTAATTAGAAGGTATTTTAAAAATCAACAACAAATTAAAATAATGTATTCAAATTGCTTTTTCAGTGTCCTCCAAATCGAGGGAGGTCAGATCACTCAGTTGCCTGTATCAGTAGCCTCCACAAACAAGAAAGGTAAGATCTGCTGGATGCCCACCTGCTGAAGGTAGGGCACCGCGACCACCATGAAATGAAGGGGATGCAATCAGAAACTTAGGAAACGCTCGTGCACATAAATTTCCCCATCGAATCTTAATACAAGTTTCTCTTTTTAGAGCCGTGATTGAATTAGCGAAGCCAGCCCTAATTGGACCAACAGCCCCCTTCTGTCCTTATGAATCTCGAAAGAGAACTGAAAATATACAGTCAACAGGTCAAATATAACGCTAATCATGGAATTATATGAAGGGAGAATAGCAAAATGATCGGTCAGAAGAAACAGATTCTATATCATTCTGCATTTTCATAAATGAATAAAAGAACCTTAGCTAAAACAGTTTTTCTATTCATTTCAAAGATGTATGAAAGTTAAGCTTCAGCATGAGACATTTCCGAAATTGGGACAGTAGACAAAGACTTTAGCAGAATACCCAAAATGGTTTTGAGTCCAATTCTTCCTAATGAAACCAAAAATAAGTAATAATATAAATTCGAAAAAAGCTATTTTTCCTCTCTTTTTCTTTTTTAGTATTCTCAGCAATCAAACACAAAGTAAAATCCCCATAAACTTAAAGTTCATTAAATTCCTTGATTAACCCATTATTATCCTACCCACAAACTTACATCCCATTTCAAAAAAAAAAAAAATTTACATCCCATCTCAGGCTTGGATGGTTATAGGTGAGGCCATGGGATTGTTAGAATTTACATCGGCCAATATTGGGTTGTTAAATTTATTTTGTATTTTATACTCATAATTTGTAATAGATATATGCATTGTATATAATATCTCCTTGCAAAAAAAAAAAAAAAAAAGAAAAAAACTACCGCTCTGAAATTGATAGCAACCTCAAAGCTCCAGACGATTAACAATGAGGATTTTGGTCGAGAACAACTCAATATCTGCATGTGAAAACCAATTAACCGATTTATATATATATATCTTTGGAAAAATTAATAAAAAAAATAATAATAATCTATCCATAATCGCCAAAACCGGTACCTGAGGCCGAGGCTTTGCAGATTTTGCTTTCGCTTTCACTCTCCCTTTGTCTTTGCCTTTGCAAACAATATAAAATGGTGTACACACCTTTCAATTATTGTTATTGTGATATTTCAACTAGCGCTTAGCACGTAATCGGAAATACTGAACCAATTTTTTAGTATCGATTTATAATTATTTTAGACTCGCGCGAGAACTGTACAGAATTTTAGTTTGGCATGTTATCGATTCTTAGTCCATATTCAAACTGAAACTGAGAATGGTATTGAAAGTATTTAACTGAATTTATATCCAATCGAAAATTATATCGAATTAAACTATATTGAACCCAAAATTATTACATTTAAATCGAATTGAATATTAACATAATATATATATATATATATATATATATATATATATATATATATATATATATATATATATATATATATATATATATAATAAAAATAAATTTTTTGATTCAGTTTGATTATGGGTCTCTAATTATTTATTTTAGTTTGATAAAGAATCAAACTTTTGTTTTAGTTCGATATGGTTTTTCAAAATTTTTTATTCTATTTCGTTGTTAAATTTTTACTTGGTTCGATTGTTTAGATATCAGAACGAAATCAATAATATTAAGTTATAATTTGAATTTCCTTTTTTAATTAAGTGTAATTTTATTAACATTTTAGTATACAACTGATTTTACATATTAAATTGATTATATTATAAGTTAAAATGGTTATATTGTTTATTTTAAATGCTAAAATGATTTAAATACTTTTATTTCTCATTACTTAATTAATGCATTTCTCTTTTTTTAATTTTTTTTTTCTTTTTCTCTCTTTATTCTATATTATATTTTTTCAAACATTTTATTATATTTTTTTATTTATTTGATTATTATAGAAAAATAGATATGAATTTAATTTAGTAATTGAAATTTTTTATTTATTTTTTAAAAAATTATTAGAAATACTATGAAAGTGTTTGATTAGTCGACTAAACACTTTCAATTGCTGATTGTTAATATGCATACCGTCAATTGAAAAAATTTATGTCATTTGGTTGATTAATTAAAAAATTTCATTGTGATAAAATTTATCTTCAATCGATAAATCTTATAAGCAGCTATCATATTTTTACATCAATCGCATATTTAATAATCACTTTATCAAACACCCCTTATATTATATAAAAATTAACAAATTCCAACTCTTAATTAAATAAAAAAACAAATTCAAACACCATAATAATAAAAATTAAAAAGTTTTAAAACCGTTGATGCAATATTTATTTGATATCTTGCTTATTGGCTTTCAAACCCGATCTCTGTTAAAATCAAATTAGATATCAACACGTGTTAAATTAACATGGTCAATGAACAATCGAAATTGTACTCTTCGTTTTGCAATAGTTTTGAAAGTATTTGTTTGTTAATTAATAATCTTATAATTATCATATTAGCTGATATAATTTGATAATATATAGTGAGTTTAGTACCAAATGCCATGTTGTCATCAACATGCTCTGAAATTCTATTGAGAAGCACAAGGTTGTGAGATAAAGCTTCAGTGGTATCTTGATTATTGATCAATTCAATTATTATGCGAGAATTTATGAGCATTTGATAATCATTTTGTACTGTTCTGTACTGAGGAGGAATGGGTTTGATATTTGCATTTGAAATGTCATATTGATTGTTTGACTTAAGCACACTTCCAAACAATTGGATATCCTTATCAATATTGTTGCTTGCATTTTCATTCCCTGCACTCAAATAACAGAGATGATAGTTTGCTCACAATAGTTCATATTAAATATCTTTTTGTAATCCAAAGGATTAGTCCTCTGAGTTTGAAAACGATTCACAACGGATGTCTCGTGTTTGAATTCTCATTACCTAAAATTCAACTACGACATAAAAATAAATATGATTTTGTGCATGCTGTAAGATTTCAAGTAAGATTATATTTTTTTGTTGTATAGATGTTGGTTTGAAGTTCCTTCACAATTTTGAAGAAGTTTGACATCATCTGCTTTTTGTGCTCTAGATAAAAGCACCATAAAGTTGATCATGTAAAAAAGACTGGTTGTGGTAAGTAAATGCCTACTTTCTTAAGGGTTTGACCTTGTGCCTTATTGATTGTAATTGCAAAGCTCAAACGAATAGGAAATTGCTTTCTTGCAAATTGGAAAGGGTAATGTGATTCTTGGAATGAAAGCTCTTTTACCTTTGTGATGACCATAAGCAATTTCAGCATCAATAATGTTGGGCTTGAAGGCTTTGCAAATTAGTTGGGTTCATTGTCCAGAAGAAAGATCAATATTTCTCAAGAAAATGGTTGGGCAATTTTCCTTAAGGGCAAGGCAATGAAGTGGAAAACCAGTTGTATTTAAAGTGTTAAGAAACTCAATTGGATAGCTGTTAGAAGCATTGTTAAGGCTTTTATACTCATAAAGAACTCCTAGTAATTGCTCAATCAATCTTGCATTTATGGCATTAACTTCATCATTCTTTGGTGATAATATTGTTGGGTATATTAAATAACTCTAATATATATTCTAATATAAGCCCTAATAGATAATGGACCTTTGTAGTGGGTCTAATGGACAAGAGCTCATTAACTGGTTTAACCCTAGTGTAAACTTATATATATGCTAGCTGAAGGCAGAATGCTAGGAATTTCAAATTAGATACCTAGGGTATGATATTTTAAGCAATCGCATGTTACTTGACCTCAAACCTTAACAATTTTAAAGCATTAAGTTTTCTAATTTTTGGATTCAAGATTTCTTGTTGAATAATTTTCAACATTTGTTGTTCTTGATTCAAGTTATTGATTAAAATAAAAAATAAAAATCTTGGATCTCTTGCCATCCACGTTGCTCCCTCATCAAAGTTGTAGTATGTAATTTTCTTTCCCTCTCTAGTCCAATAGAAAGCTAATTTGAGGCTATCAAAAGTAGGATAAGCTTTGTTGTGATTTAGCCAAGTATTACAGAGAGAATTAAAACTCAGTGTGGACAGTGGAGCTCGGAGCGTGAAGATTTGAAACTGGTTTGGTTTGATTCATTGGTTCGGTTTGAGTCATCGATTCGGTTTGAATTATTGATTTGATTCAATCATTGGTTTGATTCAATTATCAGTTTGATTTAATCATCGATTCGATTCAATTGCTGGTTCAATTCAATTACTAGTTCGATTCAGGTGCACTTGTTCCAACTTTTTCTTCTATATAATTTTTGCTATTTAATTATCTATTTAAATATATAAAAGAATGAATAAACGTGTTCCGATTGAGATTGTCAAATTGGAAACCTTTAATGGATCTGAATTTAATTCCTAGAATCGAAAGACTCAATTTGGATTAAAATATGAAAATATATTCTATACTGTTTTGAGTATTTTTGCTGATACAATGGAGAATGTTGATAAATTTCAATGGAACAAGGATGATGACTTTTGCAAGGACTATTTATTAAATTATCTTTCTGATCGGCTGACAGAAATTTTTAGCAAATATAACACTGCTAAAGAAATATGGGATAATTTAGATGCTCAATTTAGAAAGGAGGAGGAATTGTCAAAAACTCACCTAGTTGACAAATTAATGGATTTCAAATTTAATGAAAATATGGAATCACTCCTCAAGTAACTGATCTAGAAAATTTGAGATCTAAATTAAATAATGAAAAGATCATCATCTGTGATGCCTTCTTAGTTGGGGCAATAATTTACAAACTACCTTCTACTTGGCACACTTTTAAAACTGAAATGTATAAAAAAAAGGTGTAAGTGGGACTGAATGATCTCAAACGATTCATCAGAATCGAAGATGAGAATAGAGCTAGAAATAACTTGGAAATTGTCAAACAACAGCAGCCGACTGCTAATACAATTACACATTCCAATAAATTTTCTAGAAGATCCAAGTTAACAAAAAATGAACCCCTCGGGTTGGAAGCCAAAAAGACTATTTCTAAGAAGAAAAGGGGCAAGTGCCACAACTGTGGGAAATTGGGTTATTTCATTGCAGAATGTAAGGCTCCTATAAAAACTAAATATAACACACCAAATAAAGAAACAAATATGATAGTACATAATACTGAGCCTCATAATTTTATTGCTATGATCGGAAAAAGTGAAAATGTCAATACTTCTTCAGAATGGTGGTTAGATACAGAAGCCACATGTCATATTTGTAAGAACAAAATGCAACTTGATGATGCTACTGAAGTCAACGAGACTATCGTTGTGGCTAGTGGAGACAAAGAAGTAGTGACTCACACTGGTGCAACAAACATAGCACTCTCTTTAGGTAAAATTCTAACTTTTAAAAATGTTAAAGTAGTTCTATTTATCTTAAAGAATTTAATTTCTATCAGTCTTTTAGATATTGCTAGCATGAACACTTTAATTTCTAATAGTATAATAACTTTGTCTGTTAACTTTTGTTATTTTGGATGTGCTTATTTGGTATGTGGTATGTATAGACTGAGTTTAGCAAATGAATCAGTTAGCCATGTAAGTTTAAATTTAATTGATCCAAAAATATTGCATAATCGATTAGGACATGTGAACTATAAGAAAATGGCTAAACTAGCTAAAACTCATAATATACCATTAGATACTTCGATCAAATTTAACAGATGTGAAGTATATATTCAAACTAAAATTACTAGAAAACCTTTTCAGTTGGTTTCTAGGAGTACACAACTTCTTGAACTA
>CANXYC010733650.1:0-10834 GCA_948193065.1 Aleurites moluccanus
AATATGACTTGAAAGCAAAGACTATTAATGGTTCATATGGTTTTGAATGCAATTATTCTACTTTATTATGTGTGAATATTGCATCAAATGAGTTTGAAGTGAAAACAAGGTTGTTTTGTCCTTGTTTGGAAAATTCAGCCACGATCCATCCTTTCATAGCATGGAACAATATTTTAATTGTGGATTTCATGATTCTTTTCCTTGAATGCTCGCCGAGAATTGATGTTCTACCTAAGGATTGGAGAAAGAAAAGGAAACATTTGACTTTGCTTGCGTAGTTTAATAAAGGTTGTATTGGGTAGTAATTCAATCATAATTCAATGTGACCATAATAATGTCCTTTTGATGAGTTCTTTAGTGATTCATGATTGGATTAAATACTTAGGTCAGTATGGGTATTTGGAGTGTACGAAGATGACATCATGGATATTTTGCTTTTGTGGATGGGTTGAGATGTTCTTGAGTTAGAATACTTGGAGGAAAGCTCAACAATTATTTTATATTAACTCTTGTGTTTAGATTTGAAGCATGCAAATTTGAGGACAAATCTTTTCAAGGAGAGGAGAATGATGTATTCTTAAGGGTCCAAGTAATGAAAGCCCAAGCCCAAGTTCCACTCCACTTGGCTTGGCCCAAGTAAAAGCCCTAAGCCTAAACTCTCAATATTCAGCCCAAGCCCATACTATTTTGGAGCCTTTTATTCATCTTATAGGCTTAGTTTAATTATGTAAGAGGAAGAAGCCCAACACCCTCTTTCACAACTTGAGTTTCAGCCCATTTGAAGAAAGAAGAGAGATGAGCCTAATTTGGTGTTTTGAATTAATTAAATGGGTTTTGGCCTCTCTCCATTATGTGAAAGCTTAAGAGAGGGTTCAATATTCAGAATTATTGAAGCAAAAAGAGGGGAAAGTCATATGTGGACCTACTTTTATTGAATTTACCCGATTTGGCAAGACAAGATAAAAGCATGTCTTGTTTTTGCTAAAATTGGATAGCATTTTTATGTGGCTATTAGAACCTTTTGTTTTATTCTACCTAAGCTTGTAATAGCCTCTATATAGGCTGTGATTGTAAGGGAAAGAGGCAGACTATGAATGAATGAACAAGTATTTTCATTTCTTTTTCAGTTCAAGTCATTTACTTTCTTGTCCTTTAATTTCCAGCAGTTTACTTTCATATCAGCTTTTCATTTTCAAGTTTTCGGCATCTTGCCTTTAGAATTTCGTTACATTTTCTTCTATAACTTTTTATTCATTCTCTTAACTTTGAGTTTAGTGAAGAAGACTTTTGTGTTTGATGCTGGTTTGATGCCCTAAATTTCTGTTCAAATCTGAAGTTACATTGTACCCGAATCTATCTCCATAAACACTTAGACCTGATTGCTTTTAAATTCCATTTCCCAAATCCAATCTCCTGAATCCTTCTCCATCTCCCTTATTCATACTTAACTAAGTCATCCTTAAAACCCTAGAGTGATTAGAGCTTGTTTGCTTAACCAAAATCCCCAAACCGACCCATATTCATTTTAGGCAGATTTTGCTAAGTAAGCTACTACCCAAAATTAGCCTCTCCAAAAAAAACTCATCCATAATTCATGAAACCACCACCAATCTTCTTTAAATACTCTAAATAGATCACCTATAAAGTCTCATAACATTTGAAGTTCATTTACTCAATTTGTGGTAACTGATTTGAAATCCTAAAAGGCAATTTAAGGGGGGGTTTCGTGATTGAAGCTTGGGAGAACATTTTTAGCTTGATTACTGGGCATCAAAGTTGCTGGAGTGCTTACCAAGAGGCTGAAAAGCATCAAAACCATATCGAAACCTCATCAAAATTAATTAGCAACCCTATAACATCCTAAACTACCATAAAGACCTATTAAACCAAATTAATAAACTCATTTACAGAAGTGCACTTTTTTGGGCAGAATGCTTCTCATGAAAATCAGTTTTAAGCACTAAACTTCTATCTTTATTTATCCTAATCATATCAACTCCAAATGCTACCAAAATTAATCTCCAAACTTAAAACATCATAAATAACAATAGATTCCACTTTAGACACCTTAGAGAGGTCGTTTGCAAAAGTGCATTATTTTGGGCAGAATTGGATTCAAGATTGGGACTTTTGAGGAGTGATTTTGCATCTAATGGTTGGATGATTTAGGAGTATAGTTAGGTTCTCAAATTTTATCACAAGGAAGCTCACTCATTGAACTTGAAATACATCAGTTGGTTCAGAGCTTAGGTTGTTGGAGTGAGCTCTTTTCCTTTGTCCAATTTGCTATTTGTGTAAAATTGTCTATCCGAAGCTTGTGTGTTGATGTTGTGTTGGTATTGAGCCTCTTTGGGGGGACACCATTGTATTTTATATTGATTTCTTGTTTTGAAGGTTATTCACCATGTCTTATGGATATAATCCTCATTCACAAGACTATGGTAGTTGTTCCTATGAACAAAATAGTATTCCTACTTCAAGTACATACTATAGCAATGCTTACGCAACTTCAAATACTTGGGATTCTTATGGCTATGCATACTATCCACCCAGTAAATCAGTCCAATATTCCCCTTTTGATGGTTATGCTTATGGAGAATATGATGGCTACAATGTTCAAACCACCTTGTGTAATGCAAATGATTCAACTTCTTTAATTTTTCATCAGCTTTATAAGCAATGGGTAGAATTCTCACACCAAACCAAGGCAACTTGTACATATGGAATGAGATCCATAAATGTTTCAAATCAAGAGCCTTCAATTCCTAATATGGTTGCACCAATTTCTTCACCAAATTTACCTTTAGAGGCTGCCACCATAGAGCCTAATGAAGGTAAAATTCAAATGCAAGTTCTTATTGAGCTTATGAACTTACAAATGCAAAAATTAGAAAGATACTTTCAAACTCCTCAACAACAGCCTCCAAATCCACCCCAAACATCCCCAAAACATCCCCCTTATGAGTCTCAAACACCACCCCATTGTCCACCTCAATCCTTACTAAAACAGCCCCCCATTCAACCACAAACACCTTCTCAACTACCCCAACTTCAAATACCATCCATTCAGCCACCCCAACCATTTCTTATTGAACTACTAACCTCGGAGTTGTGTCATAATATTGAGAAGTTAGTAGTGGAATGTGCTAAAAGACAAGGGACTGATTCCCTTCCTTTAGAAATAAAAAACCATAAGTTAGTGCTTATGCTAAAAGGTTGAAGAAGCCGAGAGCAAGGCTAAAAGAACTAAGAAAAGGTGTAACTTGATACCAAGGGTTAATGATGATGATTACAAAATGGAATGGCCAAATGATTATGGAGGAATTTCAACAACATTCAATGTTAGGGGCTTTTCACTGCCTTTTGGAGATACTTACCATGGAGATTTGAGGGCAAATCCTTTTCAACAAGGGGGAATGATGTATTCTCAGGCCCAAGTCCAAGTAATGAAAGCCCAAGTTTCACTCCACTTGGCTTGGCCCAAATAAAAGCCAAAAGCCCAAACTCTTAATATTCAGCCCAAGCTCATACTATTTTGGAGCCCTTTTATTCATCTTATAGGCTTAGTTTAACTATGCAAGAGGAAGAAGAGTTGAATTTCTAAATTGTTTTGAATCAAAGCATGCAAAACACATGTTGTACTCCTTTTACCCGATTTGGCCAAGCATGGAAAAGCATGTTTTGTCTTTACCAAATCTGGTGGTATCTCTTTTGTAGATGTTATAGCCTTTTGTCTTTTGTTCCTATGGTTGTAATAGACTTTATAGAGGCATAGATGAAGGAAGAAAAACTCATACTTGATGAATGAAAAAAGTTGCTCTTTCATTATTTTCATTTCTTGTTCTTTAACATGCTTTTCCTATCATTTATGCATTATGTTTTAATTTTCTTGCAATTTCATTTTGAACCTTTTAATTCAGCAAGTTTATTTTTATTTTTAAGTTTTTATCTTTCCTTTCAAAGTCTTTAATTTCTTATCTTTATATTACTTGCAATTTACCTTTCAATTTCTTTTCCCATTTCTAGTCCTTCAATTTCCAATCCATTTTCATTTAAATAGGAATTTCAATTCGGTTTTCACTATCAAGGATTGAGAATTTCGTGATCTTTCCTTATTTGAAATTTTTATCAGCTTCTTAGCTTCAGATTTAATGAGAATATATTTTATTTTGCTGTTGTTTTGATGGCTCAAAATTCATCACAAATCTGAAGCCTAAATCTGCCTATTTTAAATTCCTAGACCTGATTGCTTCTATCTTCTATTTTTCATATCAAATCATATCCAAACCTCGTCAAAATTAATTAGCAACCTTATAATACCCTAAACTACTATAAAGACCTATTAAGCCAAATTAATAATCTCATTTACAAAAGTGCTCTTTTTTGGGCAGAATGCTTCTCATGAAAATCAGTTTTGAGTACTAAACTTCTGTCTTTATTTATCCTAACCATATTAACTCCAAATGCTACCAAAATTAATTCCCAACCTTAAAACATTAGATTCCACTTTAGACATCTTAGAGAGGTTGTTTGCAAAAGTATATTATTTTGGGCATAATTGGATTCAAGATTGGGACTTTTGAGCACTGATTTTGCATCTAATGGTTGGATGACTTAGGAGTATAGTTAGGTTCTCAAATTTTATCACAAGGAAGCTCACTCATTGAACTTTAAATACATCAGCTGGTATCAGAGCTTAGGTTGTTGGAGTGAGCTCTTTTCCTTAGTCCAATTTGCTATTTGTGTAGAATTGCCTATCCGAAGCTTGTGTGTTGATGTTGTGTTGGTATGAAGCCTCTTTGGGGGGATACCATTGTATTTTATATTAATTTCTTATTTTGAAGGTTGTTCAGCATGTCTTATGCATATGATCCTCATTCACAAGACTATGGTAGTTGTTCATATGAACAAAATACTATTCCTACTTCAAGTGCATACTATGGCAACGCTTACGCAACTTCAAACACTTGGGATTCTTATGGCTATGCATACTATCCACCAAGTAAATCAGTCAAATATTCCCCTCTTGATGGTTATGCTTGTGGAGATTATGATGGCTACAATGTTCAAACCACCTAGTGTAATGCAAATGATTCAACTTCTTCAATTTATCATCAGCTCTATAAGCAATGGGCAGAATTCTCCCACCAAACCAAGGCAACTTGTGCATATGGAATGGGACCTATAAATGTTTCAAATCAAGAGCCTTCAATTCCTAATATGGTTGCACCAATTTCTTCACCAAAGTTACCTTTAGAGGCTGCCACTATAGAGCCTAATATAGGTAAAATTAAAATGCAAGATCCTATTGAGCTTATGAACTTACAAATGCAAAAATTAGAAAGATACTTTCAAACTCCTCAATAACAGCCCTCAAATCCACCCTAAACATCCCCAAAACATCCCCCTTATGAGTCCCAAACACCACCCCATTGTCCACCTCAATTCTTACTAAAACAGCCCCCCATTCAACCTCGAACACCTCCTCAACTACCCCAACTTTAAATACTACCCATTCAGCCACCCCAACTATTTCTTATTGAACTACTAACCTTGGAGTTGTGTCATAATGTTGAGAAGTTAGTAGTGGTATGTGCCAAAAGATAAGTGAATGATCCCCTTCCTTTGGAAATAAAAAACCATAAGTTCTTGCTTATGCTAAAGGTTGAAAGAAGCTGAGAGCAAGGTTAAAAGAACCAAGAAAAGGTTTAACTTGATACTAAGGGTTAATAATGATGATTACAAAATGGAATGGCCAAGTGATTATGGAGGAATTTCAACAACATTCAATGTTAGGGGCTTTTCACCGCCTTTTGGAGATACTTACTATGGAGATTTGAGGGCAAATCCTTTTCAACAAGGGGGGAATGATATAATCTCAGGCCTAAGTCCAAGTAATGAAAGCCCAAGCCCAAGTTTCACTCCACTTGGCTTGGCCCAAGTAAAGTCCTAAGCCTAAACTCTTAATATTCAGCCCAAGCCTATACTATTTTGGAGCCCTTTTATTCATCTTATAGGCTTAGTTTTACAATGCAAGAGTAAGAAGAGTTGAATTTCTGAATTATTTTGAATCAAAGTATGCAAAACACATGTTATACTCCTTTTACCCAATTTGGGCAAGCATGGAAAAGCATGTTTTGTCTTTGCCAAATCGGGTAGTATCTCTTTTGTGGCTATTATAGCCTTTTGTCTTTTGTTCCTATGGTTGAAATAGCCTTTATAGAGGCATAGATGAAGGAAGAAAAACTCAGACTTAATGAATGAAAAAAGTTGCTCTTTCATTATTTTCATTTCTTATTCTTTAACTTACTTTTCCTTTCATTTATGCACTCTGTTTTAATTTCCTTGCAATTTCATTTTGAACCTTTTAATTCCAGCAAGTTTATTTTTATTTTTAAGCTTTTATCTTTCCTTTCAAAGTCTTGAATTTCTTATCTTTACATTACTTGCAATTTACCTTTCAATTTCTTTTCCCATTTCTAGTCCTTCAATTTCCAATCCATTTTCATTTAAATATGAATTTCAATTCGGTTTTTACTATCAAGGATTGAGAATTTCGTGATCTTTCTTATTTGAAATTTTTATTCAACTTCTTAGCTTCAGGTTTAATGAAGAATACTTTTTATTTTGCTGTTGTTTTGATAGCTCAAAATTCGTTACAAATCTGAAGCCTGAATCTACCCATTTTAAACTCCTAGACCTGATTGCTTCTATCTTCCATTTTTCATATCAAACCATATCCAAACCTCATCAAAATTAATTAGCAATCTTATAACACCTTAAACTACCATAAAGACCTATTAAGCCAAATTAATAAACTTATTTACAAAAGAGCTCTTTTTTGGGCAGAATGATTCTCATGAAAATCAGTTTTGAGTACTTTCTGTCTTTATTTATCCTAACCATATCAACACCAAATGCTACCAAAATTAAAACCCAATCTTAAAACATCATAAATAACCATAGATTCCACTTTAGACACCTTAGAGAGGTCGTTTGCAAAAGTGCATTATTTTGAGCAGAATTAGATTCAAGATTGGGACTTTTGAGCACTGATTTTACATCTAACGGTTGGATGACTTAGGAGTATAGTTAGGTTCTCAAATTTTATCAAAAGGAAGCTCACTCATTAAACTTTAAATACATCAGTTGGTATCAGAACTTAGGTTGTTGGAGTGAGCTCTTTTCCTTTGTCCAATTTGCTATTTGTGTAGAATTGCCTATCTGAAGCTTGTGTGTTGATGTTGTGTTGGTATTAAACCTCTTTGGGGGGATACCATTGTATTTTATATTGATTTATTGTTTTGAAGGTTGTTCACCATGTCTTATGCATATGATCCTCATTCACAACACTATGGTAGTTGTTCATATGAATAAAATACTATTCCTACTTCAAGTGCATACTATGGCAATGCTTACTCAACTTCAAACGCTTGGGATTCTTATGGCTATGCATACTATCCACCAAGTAAATCTGTCCAATGTTCCCCTCATGATGGTTATGCTTGTGGAGATTATGATGGTTACAATGTTCAAACCACCTTGTGTAATACAAATGATTCAACTTCTTCAATTTATCATCAGCTCTATGAGCAATGGGCAGAATTCTCCCACCAAAATAAGGCAACTTGTGCATATGGAATGGGACCTATAAATGTTTTAAATCAAGAGCCTTCAATTCCTAATATGGTTGCACCAATTTCATCACCAAATTTTCCTTTAGAGGTTGCAACCATAGAGCCTAATGAAGGTAAAATTCAAATGCAAGATCTTATTGAGCTTATGAACTTACACATGCAAAAATTAGAAAGATACTTTCAAACTCCTCAACAACAGCCCTCAAATCCACCCCAAACATCCCCAAAACATCCCCCTTATGAGTCCCAAACACCATCCACCCCATTGTCCACCTCAATCCTTACTAAAACAGCACCCTATTCATCCTCAAACACCTCCTCAACTACCCCAACTTCAAATACCACCCATTCAGCCACCCCAACCATTTCTTATTGAACTACTAACCTTGGAGTTGTGTTATAATATTGAGAAGTTAGTAGTAGAATGTGCCAAATGATAAGGGAATGATTCCCTTCCTTTAGAAATAGAAAACCATAAGTTGTTGCTCATGCTAAAGATTGAAGAAGCCGAGTTGATTACAAGATGGAATGGCCAAATGATTATGGAGGAATTTTAACAACATTCAATTTTAGGGGCTTTTCACCGCCTTTTGGAGTTACTTTCCATGGAGATTTGAGGGCAAATCCTTTTCGACAAGGGGAGAATGATGTATTCTCAGGCCCAAGTCCAAGTAATGAAAACCCAAGCCCAAGTTTCACTCCACTTGGCTTGGCCCAATTAAAAGCCTTAAGCCCAAACTCTTAATATTCAGCCCAAGCCCATACTATTTTGGAGCACTTTTATTCATCTTATAGGCTTAATTTAACAATGCAAGAGGAAGAAGAGTTGAATTTCTGAATTGTTTTGAATCAAAGTATATAAAACACAGTACTCCTTTTACCCGGTTTGGCCAGGCATGGAAAAGCATATTTTGTCTTTGCCAAATCGGGTGATATCTCTTTTGTGGCTGTTATAGCCTTTTGTCTTTTGTTCCTATGGTTGTAATAGCCTTTATAGAGGCATATATGAAGGAAGAAAAACTCAGACTTGACGAATGAAAAAAGTTGCTCTTTCATTATTTTCATTTCTTATTCTTTAACTTGCTTTTCCTTTCATTTATGCATTTTGTTTTAATTTCCTTGCAATTTCATTTTGAACCTTTTAATTCCAATAAGTTTATTTTTATTTTTAAGCCTTTATCTTTCCTTTCAAAGTCTTTAATTTCTTATCTTTATGTTACTTGCAATTTTCCTTTCAATTTCTTTTCCCATTTCTAGTCCTTCAATTTTCAGTCCATTTTCATTTAAATAGGATTTTCAATTCGGTTTTCACTATCAAGGACTGATAATTTCATGATCTTTCCTTATTTGAAATTTTTATTCAGCTTCTTAGCTTTAGGTTTAATGAAGAATACTTTTTATGTTGCTGTTGTTTTGATAGCTCAAAATTCGTCACAATTCTGAAGTCTGAATCTGCCTATTTTAAACTCCTAGACCTGATTGCTTCTATCTTCCATTTTTCATATCAAACTATATCCAAACCTCATCAAAATAATTAGCAACCTTATAACACCCTAAACTACCATAAAGACCTATTAAGCCAAATTAATAAACTCATTTACAAAAGTGCTCTTTTTTGGGCAGAATGCTTCTCATGAAAATCAGTTTTGAGCACTAAACTTTTGTCTTTATTTATCCTAACCATATCAACTCCAAATGCTACCAAAATTAATCCCCAACCTTAAAACATCATAAATAACAATAGATTCCACTTTAAACACCTTAGAGAGGTCGTTTGCAAAAGTGCATTATTTTGGGCAGAATTGGATTCAAGATTGGGACTTTTGAGCAGTGATTTTGCATCTAATGGTTGGATGATTTAGGAGTATAGTTAGGTTCTCAAATTTTATCACAAGGAAGCTCACTCATTGAACTTGAAATACATCAGAAGCACAATCAATGATGTATTGCCTCTGTCATCAACTCTAGCCTCGCCCAAAGAATACTCAAGTTCGGATCTCTCAAGCTTATGCATTGGACACAAAAGCCCAACCCTTACCCCAAGAGAGAAGCCCATGATTTCAGCCCATGTCAAAACCTATTTGAGCCATATCCATACACATTTGGGCTTAATTTGATCAAGCAAGAAGAGGGAGCCCAATACCTCTCAACCCAAGCCTAATCCAGCCCATACATGAAGTGGTTAGAGAATGGATCTTTAAATTAGGTTTTTGGGATGCATAAAGGTTGCTCGGCCCATGTTCACTCCTTTATCACGTGAAAAGCTAAGAGAAACAAGAGAGAATTCTGAATTTTGAAGCAAAAGAGACAAGTTCACATGTCTTTTTCTCTTTCCTTGCTTTTTACCCGATTTGGTTAAACTTGGTGAAATCATGTGTCTGTTTTGACAAATCGGGATTGCTTGTCATTTTCAGCTATTGTCTTTGTTGTTTAGCCTTATAAAGCCTATATATAGGCTATTTTGTACGGGTAAAAATCGGACCATGAATGAATGAACAAGTATTTTCATTTCCTTTTCAATTCAAGTCATTTACTTTCTTGTTCTTTAATTTCCAGCAGCTTACTTTCATACCCGCTTTTCATTTTCAAGTTTTTAGCATTTTACCTTTAGAATTCCGTTGCATTTTCTTCTGTAAACTTTTTATTCAGTCTCTTAACTTTAAGTTTAGTGAATAAGACTTTTGTGTTTGATGGTGGTTCAATGCCCTAAATTTCTGTTCAAATCTGAAGTTACATTGTAATCGAATCTCTCTCCATAAACACTTAGACCTGATTGCTTCTAAATTCCATTTCCCAAATCCAACCTCCTGAATCCTTCTCCATCTTCATTATTTATACTTAGCTAAGTCATCCTTAAAACCCTAGAGTAATTGGAGCTTGTTTGCTTAACTAAAATCCCCAAACCAACCCATACTCTTTTTAGGCAGATTTTGGTAAGTAAGCTAATGCCCAAAATTAGCGCTCTCCAAAAACTCATCCATAATTCATGAAACCACCATAAATAATCTTCAAATAGCTTAGAATATCCACCATTAAAGTTTCATTGGATTTAGAGTCCATTTGAAACCCAAACACATGAAAACCCAAACCAATCTCATTTTAAGACCTCATGCAACCTTCGAATCTGCCTGGATTTTTGCCTTTTCCTTAAACACCTTTATAATTCATAAAAACACCACCAATCATCTCTAAATAGT